>CM038643.1:4158790-4173790 GCA_021554675.1 Leuciscus idus
TATAAAGTGGCACGAGTCCAGTGCTTCAATAACTACTCACACCAGAGACGGCTGATGTGATCTTTAATATAGGGGAGAGCGGGGCTAGTTGTCACACGCATGCTTCAAATCTTTCCACATATCAACATTATATAGAGGAAAAACTTGTGTTAAAATGAAAAAGCTTTGGAAGACATCACTGAACATTTATTAAAATTGCTTATTAAGGTTCAGTTTATATCTCAGTTTTTTGTGCTATTATTTTAATCTCTGATCTAGAGCTCAAAAGTTTCCTTAAATTAATACTTTTATTAATCAAAGATGCATTAAATTGATCAAAAGTGACAGTAAAGACATTTATTATGTTTCTATTCCAAATAAATGCTGTTCCTTTGAACTTTCTATTATTAAAGAATCCTGAATAACAAAATCCTGAATTACAAAATATTATTTACACATACACAAAATGTAATAAATAACTAACTAAAAATCATTGTAGATAAATAAATGAATGAATTAATTAATGAATTAATTCAGGTCAATACATTATTTAAATAAATAAATAAATATTAAATAATTTTGGCTAAATAAATAAATATAAAAAAGAAGCAAAAAAGCAATCCTAAAATTAGGTTATATTAAGAAATATTGCAATAAAATATAAAATTATTTCAAAACAAACAAACAAACAAATACAAATAAATAAATAAATATTAAAATTATTTCGAATATACATTAATATAAAATAATTTTGGTTAAAAAAATAATAATAATTTTGAACAAAAAATTAAAGATATTTAATATACATACATAAATGTTGAAATAAATATATCCTCATATTAGAATGATTTGTGAAGGATCATGTGACACTGAAGACTGGAGTAATGATGCTGAACATTCAGCTTTGATCACAGGAATAAATTACACTTTACTATATAATCACATAGAAAACAGATGATTTACATTGAAATAATATTTCAGAATTTTTACTGTATTTTTGATCAAATAAATGCAGAAGAGACTTCTTCCAAAAATATAAAAAAATCGTTCCGACCCCAAACAACTGAACGGTCTATCATCTGATATGCAATACGACCAGTTACAGTTTGAACTGATCTGAAATAAATGTAATGTAAATGATAGGGCTGGGTAAAAAATATCGATTTCTCGATTTTAATTGATTCAATCAATCGCTCTGGCTCAGCTCTAGAGAAGCACATGATCTTCTCTTCTGCCTTAATAACACCAGTTACAGCGCGAGATAAACATGAATGAGCTTCTGTAAGTGTGTTAAAAGGTCGAGTACAACTTATCGAAGTCCGTATCATGTGACATGGAATCGCCCAATCAGTGTTTCAACCGTGGAAAGACGTCAGTAAAACAGCTTGTAAACAATGTCATGTAACGTCACATTTACCTCAGAAAAACCAGATCCAGTGACCATAAACTCGTCAGTCAGCCAGAAGAATGAACTCTAGAAAGGAGCATTTTGCTATATGCACCATATTACATATTCATTATCATTTTTAATGTTCTTCAAATGTTTGAATAAATCTAGCAAGTTTTTATGACAGCCACCATTTAAATGTTTACATTTCATATAACTTTATTATTATAAAAATAAATAAAAGTGTATTTTAAGTTTTTATACAAATCAGTTCACCTTCAATATTATAGTAGGCTAATGAAGCCTATAGGCTACAACTGACTCCCATAGTTTACAGCATTAGTTCAGAGATTTGTTAAGAAATCTACATATCTACAAATCTACATATGAAATTTGCCATGTATTGATATCCAAAATAATCAATATTGAATCGAATCGAATTGCAAGCTTGTGAATCGAAATCGAATCGAATTGTGAAATTTGTGTCAAAACCCAGCCCTAGTAAATGACATTAGTATATGGTGAGCACATGCTGTGTAGGAAGCGTCAGAGAGTTTTACCAGTTGGAGCCAGATGTTGGTTGTCAGAACCTGGTTCTTCTCATCCTGAAAATAAAACACAAGAGAGAACAGCCGTCATCTGCAGACGCCATAAAGCGCTTGAGATCGCCTCTAAATGTCAGTGAGATTGCGTCGTAATTTACAGCTTATTTAAGGACCGGATGTGATTCATGACTTTTTCCTCTGCTTGAGCTCAAGAGGCGATGGAGAATGTAGATTGTCTGACATCATTGTTTTATTACTTGTACTTCTGTACTGTGAACTGAGTGTTTGATGGGATGTTTGATTAGAAAAGCAGATTTGCTCTGCTGTGATATGAGCAGGTGTCGTGGCATCAGGTGTATTTTCGGGAACAGGGTTTCAGAAATAGCAAAAAAATAATCACTGCAAATCACTAACGCAACCGGATCAGTGGCTGTGAAATCGGCATGAAACTAGGTTGCAGATCTCTCATTATAAAACCAAACTAAAAGATGGCAGGACTTAAAAGTACAGCAGGAATTAGAGAAACTGCATGGCATTCAGGGTTCAGTTGTGCTCCTTTATATCTGGATTGGAAACTGACATGGCTCTTTCTCTCCCTCTAAATGGATTTTCATTCTCATCAAATGCTCCATCAGAGAGTGGAAACACTCTTAATCACAGTGTGTATTTCCACCTGGTGCCAAAGAGACGCTAACATCAGTATCTGACAACACATTAGCAGAACATTAGCACTGCCATCGTGCATCACTATTATTTACACATACACAAAATATAATAAATAAATAACTAAAAAATATTTTATTAATTAATGAATAAATTTAGGTCAATACATAATTTAAATAAATAAATAAATATTAAACAATTTTGGCTAAATAAATAAATATTTTAAAAAAGAAACAAAAAAGCGATCCTAAAATTAGGTTATATTGCAATAAAGGAAATATTGCAATAAAATATAAAATTATTTTAAAACAAACAAACAAATAAATAAATAAATATAAAAATAACTTCGAATGTACATTAATATAAAATAATTTATAATAATAATTTATAATAATAATTTTGAACAAAAAATAAAAGATATTTAATATACATACATAAATGTTGAAATACCAAAATGTAACTTTTAATAAATAAATAAATAAATAAATACATATAAAAAGTATATATAAAAATATGGAATATATAAAAATAAGCATGCTGAATAAATAAATAAATTCAGGTAAATACATATAAAATCATTTCAAGTAAATAAATAAATAAATAAATTCAAGTCAATGCATATAAAATAATTTTGAATAAACAAAGAAATATTAAATAATTTTGGAAAAATAAATAAATATGTTTGAGAGGTGGTTAAACACGCAGCTGTTCAGATCAGCTGAAAACATCTGCCATAACGCAGCTGAGATCTCTAGCCATCACACACACACACACACACACACACGCTCATCCGAATACACATGCGTCACGGTTATAGCCTGCAAACATTACAGCACAGTGAGCGCACAAATACACACACACTCCTCCAGACTCAACAGAGTGAATCCCAATGTTTGCCAGCAATTCAAACCTGAGCAAATGTGAGTTATCATTATCATATTAGCGTGAGCTCCTTAAACACAGGCTAGCAGCCAGCATTAATGAGTTCACATCATAGTGTGGAGAGCAAACTCATTATGTAAGCAGTAGAGAAGTAACTGCTTATAACAAGTAGAGTTGCTTATAACAGTAAGCAATAAAGAGAGAGAGAGAGAGAGAGAGAAAGAAAGAGAGAGAGAGAGAGAGAGAGAGAGAGAGAGAGAGATGCGAGACCTTCTCCTCCATGAGCTCTGTCAACAGATCCACTTCATTTATCTCATTAATATTCAAATTCACTCTCACACATACACACACACACACACACACACTCAGCCACCAAACACAAGGTTTCTTCAGCCACCAAATATAAATTATATTGCAACCAAAGACCATTGAAAAGAGATTCTCTTGTTGGATTCCTCAATTTTAGGTTGCTTTGGATAAAAAAAAGTCTGCTAAATGAATGAACGTAAATAACAGAAGTCTGATAAGTCTTAGCTTATCTGACACCACAAGCCAAACTGCTCAAATCCAATGATCTATTCATAACAATTCAATAATATAATTTAGGTTAGGAACCAGCTGAGTATGAGGAGTTGGGGTGGTCAAGGGTTGCATCAAGATTTTCTGACAAACTGTTCAAAAGTTATTATCAAAAAAATCATTTTTTCAGATCTCATGAACTGTAGGTGGCGCTGTTCCCAAATTTGGCATGCACCCTCAGATCATGGTTCCGATGAAGCATACCAATTTTCGTTTCGATTGATCACAGTTTGGCCAAGATACAGCCTCTGAACCAATTTCGGGTCAACCTAGTTAAGTTTGCAACATCGTAACTTTTGAACAAAGATGAATAAGAATCATGTCTGTGCAGATTAGTCCAAAGATCACCTGAGACCATCCTGAATGTGATCAGCATGAGGAGAGGAATCAGGTGTACTAAGTTGAATTTTTCTTGATCAAAGGGTTCAAAACTTAGAAAAGTTTAGAAAAGTGGATGTTTTAACTGGTGGTGGCGCTGTAGAGTTGGTCCTAGAGACTCCAAAATTGGTCAGATTACTATTCATGACTATCACTACAAGTGTGCCAAATTTCATCATTTTCCTATATTCATAGGTGAGTCGGCTGCGTATATAGGCCTCCTGTCATGCTGATTGGATAGATCATTTGAACGTGTTCCTCCCGAAATTTGTTAATAAAACATAATTTAATATGATAATCACATTCTATTTTTATATTAAATTAGAAGAACTTTGGACTTTCTGTCTGAACTGCATTAGGATTAAATACACATATTTTTTTCTTTTCCGCTGACATAATGAAGGCCAAGTAGGCGGGGCAAAATGATATCAACCAATAACATCATAGCTCGGTTTTCACCATCCAATCGAATCCTAATGTGTAAAATTCTAACTGTCCAAAGTCAAATGTGTTCTGATTGAATTGTGTGTGTGTGTGTGTGTGTGTGTGTGTGTGTGTGTGTGTGTGTGTGTGTGTGTGTGTGTGTGTGTGTGTGTGTTTACTCACCACGTCCATGATCTGCATCAGACTGAAGCTGAAGTGCACAGTGAGCGAGTGCGAGTCGTTATAAACGGGTCGTTCCAGAGGGTTGTAGTTTCTCATTAAGTCTTTGTACAGCCGTCGCTGGTGCTCGCCCTGCAGAGAGACTGACACACACACACACACGTTGGGTTTTAATGTTTTATGGGGACTTTCCATAGACATATTGTTTTTTATACTGAATAAACACACACACACTCACTCACACACACACACACACACACACACACACACACACACACACACACACACAAACTATTCTTGACCTATTTTCAGTTTTAAACCACCAAATCCAGATCTTCAAACCGGTTCTTATCTGGACGAGTTCAACTGTCCTTTCAGTAGCATTTAACGATCACCTTAAAATAATCAAATTCATCTGAATTCTGTCTGAATGTATCCCAGAGTTCTCAGCTTTGGACTGTTTTGTTAAGTCTTCTAGACTGCTTTAATTGACTGAGAAGGTTCAATTACTCTGAGCGTTCCCCGAGAGACTGTCTGACCCGCACACGACACATAACACACGACACACAACACACGACACATAACACACGACACACATAACCATCAGCTTTCAAACTGCAAAATCAATCAATCCTTTCCTGCAGGGTGAATATGAAACGGTATTCAATCGAGAAGTTGAGGTCAGAACAACAAATCAAAGAGCAATGACTGGAATCAGTCAGAACAGACGGTTTGAGAGCAAAAGAAAGTCAAAGGACAATGACATTGTTTCCTGAGTCTTTCTGAAGAGCTTTACGTTCTCAGGAGAATCAAGTCTGACTGAACCAGTTTCTCTGGACTTGAATGGAAATCAATGGAGATCTTAGTAGAATCAGGTTATTAAAAACATGATGATCACAGTCATTTTGTAGTGGATCTGTGGGTGGAAACAAACCTACTTCAGTTCCAAGATCTTCAGAAAACACACACACACGCACTCACTCTCTCTCTCTCACACACACACACACACACACACACACACACACACACACACACACACACACACACAGAAACAAATTCAGAGTGATAAAACATCTGCTTACTTTAGTTCAAACTCTTCAGAAACTCACCGGAGATTCAAATAATTAATTAAAAATACATATGGATAGATAGATAGATAGATAGATAGATGGATAGATAAATAGATAGATAGATAGATAGATAGATAGATAGATAGATAGATAGATAGATAGATAGATAGATAGATAGATAGATTCCACGTTTTTTGGATGAGTAATGATTTATACTTTGATAGCAGTAACATTGTATTCTTTGAAGTATCATGTACAGTAGGCTAATTAATGATGCTATTAATGTATCATAGTATTGCACTTGTAAACATAACATAACATAACATAACATAACATAACATATAACACAACACAACACAACACAAGAGTGAGTGTAAATGTGTCGGTACCGTGTATGAGGAGGGCAGCGGTCAGCAGAGTCAGTGTCCGGTCGCAGGAGCTCATGACTGACGAGAGGAACACCGAAACTCAACGCGACGCGAGGCTACAACGCACTATACGCTCAGTGATGCGGACCGCGTGGAGACACGAGAGCGCGTTAAAAAAACCGCGCGCGTGAAGCGGACAGATGAAGCCGCGGGTGCGCGCGTGATGAGACTGATGAAAGCAGCGTGTGATCTGCGCGTCCCCGCGACGCGCCTCTGACCGACTGCGACTGATCTCTGATCGCTCGATTCGCTCCTGACGCGACGCTTAAACAGCACGCGTGCATCAGCCAATCTGGAGAACTGGAATAAAACTACTTAACTGTGAAATTAACAAGACAAAAATACCAAACGAGGACACTTCGGTCACGTTACAGTGAACGGCACTGCGTTACAACAACTGAGGGTTCCAAACACTCTCAGAACTTCAGCTAACGTTCGTTCGAAGTTATCTGAATAAACACACACACTCGTTCAAAGTTATCTGATAGAACATTCAGAAGTACTATTTCCACAATGTTCGCAGAATTCTAAAATGGAATGTTCATGTTCCCTTAACATTCGCATAACTAAAAACAAACACTGAAAGAAGAATAGACGTTCAGAGAACATTCAGAAATAAGGTTTTGATTGCTTTATTGGAATGTTAGCAAAATGTCAACATATTTTTGTTAGCTGGGTATGATGTATAGCAATATAAAGATAGTCAATAAACAATATTACAGACTCAGAGCATTAGATGCTGTTGTTTGAGGAGTTTTATTCCTGCTGTAACTCAGTGTTCGGCCCATTACAGAATAACAGTCTGGGTCATAAGGTTAAACTATCATATAATCTCATAACATAAGACTCATAACTTAATGTCTCCTATATCATATTACTGGCAAACCCGAAGGTTTAATAAACAGCATCAGCTACTTTTACAAGCTTTCAGAGATGATTCATTTCTCTGGAAAGAGGAGAAACTGTTTTAAACTCTAGTTTTAAAGCTCGTAAATCATAGACATATATTGTCTTTTCAGTCTGTGATCACTTTAATTTAAACATGCTCTTATTTTGCTTTCGGGTTTTAAATTACTTTAAAAATGTACTTTAAACATTTAAATGTTTAAAAAATACTAAAACTATATTTAGAAATATTACTGTATATATTGCCTTACTGTATATTTTAAACATTATAGTTTCAGATGCACAATAAGGTCAAGGTCACTTTTATTTATATAGCCCCTTAACACAACATTACTGCTGACCAAGGTGCTTCACAAAAACACATTAAAAATAACAACACTACAAAAATACTAAGACTATATACACAATTATGAAAAGGCCTGAGATACGTTTTCAGAGATGACTTAAATGCATATAAGGAAGAAGATAACCTAATGAATTGAGGTAACGAATTCCACAGCTTAGGACCAAATACGGAAAAGGCTGTGACCTTTAGATTTCAAGCGAGACAGTGGAATGGTTAATAATTTGTCAGAGGATGATCTAAGAGATCTTCGGGGAGAGTATGGACAAATAAGGTCTGAGATATAAACTGGAGCCAGACCATGCAAGGCTTTAAATACAAAAGTTAAAACCTTGTACTCAATTCTGTATTTGACTGGTAGCCAATGTAAATGTGATAAAATAGGGGTGATATGCTCAGCATTTTGAACCAGTTGCAAACGCAATAGTGAAAACTGGTTTATACTGGCATTCAGAGCGTTGCAATAATCAAGCCTTGTTGAAATGAAAGCATGAATGACTGTCTCTAGGTCACCAAAAGATAGAAAACATTTCAATTTCCGTAAACCCCTAAGTTGGAAAAAAACTGGCTCTGACAAGAGTTTATTTGCTTGTCGAATTTTAACTTAGAATCGACAACACCACCCAGGTTCTTTACATGAGTGTGGATATTCGCTGGCAGAGTTCCTAAACTAGAGGTCAGGCCGTCTACCAAATGGGGGGAGCCAAATAAAATAACTTCAGTCTTGTTTTCATTTAACTGAAGAACATTTTCACCCATCCAACTCTTAATGTAATTTACACAGGCTAATAAATCAGACGGGGACTTAGACCCAGGTTTTATTGACATGTACAACTGGGTATCATCGGCATAAATGTGATACGGAACCTTATGAGATTCAAAAATGTAACGAAGAGGGAGCATATAGAGGGAAAATAAAATCGGGCCCAATAAATGCTTTTAACTTTGCAGTATACATTATAAAATCCTGCCATTTAAAATGCACGGCAATATAGGCCTACTATTATTTTAAATAGTTGTATATGCATGTTGAAATGTACTTGTAAATTTGGCCTTGAGCGGTTGCTATTTTTAGGGAGGTGGAAATAAATGGTTTAATCGTTGATTTGTCTGTTTATTCCCATCAATCTCAGTGTTCCTCAGAGCAGCTGTGATTAAACTCTCTCAGACTGTTCCACAAAGTGCTGAAGTGAGAGTCAGGAGAGACATCTGGTGCTGACGCTCCTCAACTGCAGATCATCAGCTTCTGCTGGCAGAGAGAGCATCATCATGATTACTGTACGTTTCCTAAAGAGAGTCATTACACTGAAAAACAATGATGTTCAGATACATTTACTGGAGATGCTAAATTAGACCTACATGGTGTATTATTTTATTACTTTTTATTTGTATGTAATTTACAAAAAATTTAACTACAAAATGACACGTGACCGATTACAATCAAGCAGTAATAGAAATTACTATATTAAATATAGCTGCAAGCAGCAATTATCAGGGCCAAGCAGAATAAGACGACAAGACATGGCTGAAAGTGTCAGACCAACTGCAACAATGAGCAATTAAAGACATTTAAATGTAATAAAACCCATAAAAAGATTTTTGGGCGAAATGGCTGAAAAATCACATAAACAGTAATTAAAAATATGATTTAATTGATTATCACTTTCGACCAATAGGTGGCGCAGTTACAAAACTGATGTGATGTGGTCAGAGTAAGGTGACAATGACACATTCAAATTTGGTGTCAATATGTCAAGTCATTGCAGAGATAAAGCCTGAATAGTCCTTTTGGCATCATGTCTCAACTTTGCTGCTGCGGTATACGAAAACGGTTTTGTCTATCGACACGGAATCCATAGTATTTAGTCGGCACAGTCTGGAGATGATACAATTCGATTTTGGTGAAAATTGGACAAACGGTCTAGGAGGAGTTCGAAAAAGTAGGTTTTGAATGAAAATCAAGATGGCGGACAGGAAGTTCGGCCAAATAAGGTAAACATGGTATCTATGTTCTCGGCGAGACCCAAGGAATCTATTAAGACCAGTGGCATTTCAATAGGCAGATTTATTAAAAAGTTATTAGCCTTTTTGGAAATTTTATTATAACTTTTGTTTCGAAACTTCTCACGTTCCTTCAGGGCATCGTGCTGATGACCCATACCAAGTTTCGTAACAATCCGTTCATGCGTTCTTAAAATACAGCATTTTAGCACAAAATTCAAAATGGCTGACAGCCACAATGGCCGATATGGTAAAATTGGATATCAGTCGACTCGGCATGTCGCCCTGAATCTAACGAGACCAATTTTATGGACAAACTGTTCAGAAGTTATAAGCAAAAATAGGCATTTTTCATATCTCCGGACCAGTAGGTGGCACTGCGCCGAAACTCAGCATGTAGCCTCAGGTCATGGTTGTGATGACATGTACCAAGTTTGGTCTGAATCCGATAAAGCGTTGCGGAGATACAGCCTTACGTCTGTTTTCGCAAGCGCTACGTAAAATTTGTTTGTGCGTTTTTCGAAAACGGTTTGACGAATCAACTTGAATTTCATACATTTTTGTCGGCATGGCCTGGAGATGATTGGTTCAATTTTCGTGAAAATCAGAGCAATGGCCTAGGAGGATTCGAAAAAGTAGTTTTTTCGGAAAATTCAAAATGGCGGAAAAATTTACATGACGGAAAATGACGTCAACCGAATCGAATTTTGTTTCTAGCCCTTGTGGTTCAAAAGTTATTAGCATAAACATGAGTGAAACTTTGGACAGTTGGTGGTGCTAGAGGGATTGATTTGGAGACTTTCATAACTTTGGGCCATAGACTCCCAGAGCGGAAGAAGAAGCGGAAGAATAATAAGAACGGGAACAGATACCTCCGCACCTTTGGTGCTTGGCCCCTAATAAATTATTATATTTTATAATGTTTTATTATAATAACACCACTGACCAATTACAATCAAGCATTAATAAAATATATTTTATTGTTTTATGACACCACTGACCAATTACAATCAAGTAGATTACTTGATTAAAAAATACTATATTAACATATTATATTTGATTATAATGACACGACAGACCAATTACAATCAAGAATTCAAGACACAATATTAAGTCTTATCAGCCCCCTCCCCCTCCCCCTATTTTCCCTTTGAATGAAGTAATTTTTTCTGTCGTTACTGGGAAATATTTGTTCTTGTTTTAAAGACAAACTCAGTTCATCAGCTCCAGTAACAGCAGTTAAACAGTATTTTACCGTGTTAATGGGGTAAGAACTTCAGGACATGAACATAGACGTGTGAAAATGGTCAAATGTTTTTTATTTATTTTGACTGGAAATGAATGACAGGAAATCTGTGCGGATGAAGCAGTGTGTCAGGTGCCGAGCCGGTCGCTGAGGAAGCTGCTGCTCCTGGAGTCCTGCAGAAGCATGTTGGCCACGTCCAGGAACTGGTGCTCGTACGCCACTTTATAATGTGTGTAAACGTCCTCGCAGTGAGACAGAAGCTTCTTCAGATTCTGACTGGAGCTCGCCGGACACTTCTGATGACACATTCTGCACGACACATTAAACATATGACAAATGATCTATTCTGAGCAACTCTAGATAGCCTTATGAAATATAAGCATGACAGGAAAAACACGTGTGTGTGAATGCAAAACTCTTCAAGTACATGTCTGGACTGAATCAGTTATACAACAACTAAGGAATAAATGTACAGACGGTGACACAAATCAACTTTGCCAACTTAAATAAATAATAATGCATTCATTAAATTATATTATAAAATATATTTTTTTATTAATTCTATAATTATTAATTTTTTTTAAAACCAAAATGACACCATTGACCAATTACAATCAAGCAATGATAAAAACACTATATATAAAAAAAATACATTTATTATATTTATTTACTATTCTATTTTAATGTATCGTATTTTAGTACATTACATTTATTATTTTAATAAATGTTTTGAGTTTCTTTAATTATAATTTTTTATTGTGCATTATTTATTTCATTTACAAATATTAGACCTTTATATTCATGTGAAAAAAAATGGAGTTGAAATAATTTTATTATGGGAGTTACTTTAGTTTTTATTTCATTTACAAATGTTTGACTAATAAAAAAGCAATATATTTAGATAAGTATTTATATTATAGAATAATATAATTTTCGACTCCAAATCAACCCCATTGACCAATTACAACCTAGTAATACAAAATTACTATATAATAAAATATATTTATATTCTACAATAATAAAAAAATATTTTTTGAGATGAAATAGTTATCGTGTGTATTATTTGATTTAATTTCCAAATATTTGATTTGACACCAGTGACCAATAACAATCAAGTATTCCAGAAAGCTGTCTAATAAAGAGTTCCTAATATCCTGAAGTAAAGCGGTGTCCTACTTCCTGGAGATGTCGTGGAAGAGGCCGGCGCTCAGAGATCTGTGGCGCTTGAACTCCTCCAGATACAGGAACTCTCCGTTCAGGATGACCTTCTGATAGAGGAGCTCGGCCCAGTCCGGACTGAAGTCGTACGCTTCGGCCAACACGAACGCCTGCCACACACACACACACACACACACACACGTCACATTACACTGTTTCTGGATTCATGTGTAGATCTCACTCTTAAAGCAACAGTTCACATTTACTCGCCATCGTACGAAGCTCATTTCCACCACAGAACAATACAAAAAACTAGACTTTTAATCTAAATTCTCACTATAAAAAGTCACAAATACATTTTCTGGTAACGCTTTACAATAAGGTTTCATTTATAAATATCAGCTAACTGACAATGGTATCAACTAACAATGAAAAATACTTCTACAGTATTTATTAATGTTATTCTCAACATTTACCAATATGTTTTTATGTTTTGCTTGTATGTTAATTAAATGTCATTCCAGCTACCATGTCTACTGTCGAGGTGTGAACAATGCAGCAAAATATGAAGATGAATCAATAAACATGAAGAGAAAATAAATGGAAAACATGAGGGGAAATAAATAAACATGAAGAGATATTAATCCATTAATAAATTATGAGGAGAAATAAATAAATAAATAAATAAAATGAATAAATAAACTATCAAGAGAATTAAATACAAAAAATGCAGAGGAATAAATAAATATGAGAGCCATAAATAAAACACTAAGAGACATAAATAAATAAAATATGAAGATAAATAAATAAATACGAAGACAAATAAATAAACATGGAGACATAAATAAATAAAATATGAAGAGAAATAAATAAATATGAAGACAAATAAATAAACATGGAGACATAAATAAATAAAATATGAAGATAAATAAAGAAATATGAAAAGAAATAAATAAACGAAGAGAAATTAATAAAACATTAAAAGATTTTTTTTTGAAAATAAACAATAAAATATGAAGAAAAAATAAATAAAAAAAATATGAAGATAAATAAAAAATTATGAAGATAAATAAAAAAATATATGAAGAGAAATAAATACATGAAAAGTCGTTCCAAACGTGTTTTACACATAATCTTTATGAACAGATGGAAATATATTGCACAAGTTCACAGTGCATTAACTAATGTGAACAGATCCAAAAATGTATATGTAAATGTTGAGAATAAGATGACTAAATGCTGTAGAAGTGTTGTCGTTGTTAGTTTAACTAATGAAACCTTACTGTAAAGTGATAATATTGTGACTTTTTATCTCACAATTCTGAATCTAAAAACATTTAGATTTTTTAAAATTAAAGATAAACTTTAAAACTGCATTTTTATTTGTTGTTTATAGTTTAAAAAAACCAAATTGTATTATTGCATTTCTCTTCATATTTTTTTTATTTCTCTTCATATTTTATTTATTTTTCATATTTTATTTATTTATTCATTTATCTTTGCTTATTTATTTCTCTAGTGAGCGTGAACATCCTTCTAAACATTTACATTTATTAATTTAGCAGACGCTTTTATCCAAAACATCTGCTAGTGTTTGACAGGAGAAATCAGAAGCGTAATTTGTGTCTGAAATGAACATGTTCATATGAAATATGAAAATAGATTGAGTGAGACCTGGTAACAGCGCGGTAAAGACATGATGGTGCTCTGGATCTCTGACGGAGGCAGATTCACCACACGCTGGTCCTGTCCGTGATTCAGAAAGTGCAACTGGAGCGTCACCAGTTTGGCCAGTTTCACACACTTAACCGCCTGACGCACACACGAGTCCTGAAACCACACACACACACACACACACATTAAAGAAAACTGCACTAATGAATCATGCACAATAACACCAGCAACATGCATCATGAGTGCTTTTTGATATCATGTTGACTTTAAAGCATTTAAATGAGCGCATTGGAAATGAATGGGAGACGGATTTCCTCTAGTGGAAGCGTTCGGTACTGCAGCCGAACACACTCTCACTGAAAGCTCATTTACTGAGATATCAACCTCAAACTTTAGAACAAAACTTGTTTAGATTTATGGCTTTGATTTTCTCACAGTTTTAGAGTAAAACATGTATATATTTCATATAAAAATTTTAAATAGTATTTTCGTTTTTTTAATAAACGTAACATTCTGTAACTTTTTTTTAAGTTCACTTTTTAAAACTTTTCACTTCAGCAATAATCTGCCAAGAGTCGTCTTTGAAAAGAGATCAAACTTCAGTCTGTTTTCTCTAAAGCCTTAAAGATTTACCACAGTTTAAGTTGTAAATTGAATTTTGATTTGTGTCTATGCTCAAAAAGTGAATAAATGGATTATAAATACAGCGTAAATATAATTTAGCACCATAAAATCCCTTAAAAACACGAAATATTGAATAAAAAACATTAGCGAAATATAGTACACTAACTTCAATGAAATAATTTTTATTTTTGATGACATGCGTATAAGAGCACCAGAGGGTTAAAGTGAAGCACCTTTGAGTAACTCTCGGCAGCGTCTTTCAGGAGCGTCAGGACCTTCTGCAGAGCGTTCTTCAAATCCACAGTGATCACTGCACACACACACACACACACACTCTTCAAGACTTCTAACAAAGCAAAGGATCATCGTACACATGAAAATTGGCAATAAACACAACCAGGTAACACTTTATTCTACAGTGTCCTTGTTACATATGTTACATGTACTTACCATAGTATTAACAGTAAATTATTATGCATAATTACACGCAACTAACCCTCAACCAAACCCTAATCCTACCCTAACCCTATAGTA
>CM038643.1:4178790-4258790 GCA_021554675.1 Leuciscus idus
AAATAAATACTGCTCTTTTAAGTGTTGCAAGGTTTCCACACAAATATGAACTGTTTTCAACACTGTTAATAAATATTCCTTGATCATCAAATCATCATATTAGAGTGATTTCTGAAGGATCATGTGACACTGAAGACTGGAGTAATGATGCTGATAATAAATAATAAATTATATTATAAAATATATTCACAGCTGTTTTACATTGTAAAAATATTTCAGAATTTTGACTGTATTTTTGACAGACTTCTGATCAGCAGTGTAGTGTGTTTGACAGATGAACGTGTGTTTCGGTCTCACCTTGGAGAGCTCGTAGAGGCTCAGCACTTGTTTGCAGTAACTCTTGCCGTTGCAGCACTGATCCACTAGTTGTTTGAGCTGAACCAGAACCTGATCGTCGGGTGACGGCACCACCACAAACGACGACAGATTGCTCATGCTGGGCGCTTCAGACAGAGGAGACCGAGAGAAATTAAACTTCAGACTCATTTCAATAGACTCAATACTCTAATAACAAATACATGAGAACAAAGAATTACTGGGTGAAATGTTTGCTTTGTAGTATTACAGAACAATTTTCTATAGATTCTTTTCAGTATTGAATAAAAAAATGTGATTCAGATACTGATAATAGTTTGTCATTAGCATGTTGCTAAGCTAACGACTCAATACTCTAATAAGCATAAAAATACTGTACATGAAAACAAAGAATTACTGAGTGAAATGTTTGCTTTGTGATATTAGGGAACAATCTTTTATAGATTCTTTTCAGTATTGAATAAAAAAATGTGATTCAGATACAGATAATAGTTTGTCATTAGCATGTTGCTAAGCTAACTACCCAATACTCTAATACACATAAAAATGCATAAAATACATGACATTACTGAGTGAAATGTTTGCTTTGTGATGAGTGGGAAATATTTTCTGTGGATTTATTTTAGGACTGAATAAAATGTGATTAAAATAATAGTTAGACATTAGCATGTGGCTAAGCTAACGACACAATACAATAAACAAAAATATATAAAATGCAAAAAATGACTGGGTGAAATGTTTGCTTTTTAATATAATAGAATGATTTACTAAATAATATTTTATATAATTTATTTATATAATATTATATTTTTTGAATAAAAATGATAAAAGTTAGCCAATAGCATGTTGCCAATGACTCAATACTCTTCTAAACATATGCAAAAATAAAATACACATCATTTCTGTATGAAATACAAAAAAATACTGCGTGAAATGTTTGGTTTTTAATATTATGAAAAAATTATCTTGAGATACTTTTCAGTATCGAATAAAATGTGATTAATAGTTTGCCATTAACATGTTGCTAAGCTAACAATATGATTCATAAATACATACACATATTGGATACACTAATTTAAAACTAATTTGATTATTTTACAGATAGATTTCAGCATGTGAAGACTGGAGTAATGATGCTGAAAATTCAGCTTTGCTCACAGGAATAAATTAAACTTAACTATATATATATATATATATATATATATATATATATATATATATATTCACATAGAAAACTCTTATTTTAAATTGTAATAATATTTCACTATTTGTACTGTTTTTACTGTATTTTTGATCAAATAAATGCAGCCTTGGTGAGACTTCAAAAACATAAAAAAATCATAATAATTCCAAACATTTTAAAAGTAGTGTACGTTTACGGCCTTTTATTTTGGCTAATAAAGCATTTTTGTTAGGGATGCACGATATATCGGCCACCATATCAGTATCGGTTTGATATATGTTCATTTTTAATGTTATCTTTATCGGCCAGATAAAAAAATCTTGAAGCCGATAAATATTGGATTATTTCCTTCAGCTGAGACACTTCAGACGGCTCTCAAAAATTATATACATTGAGATTTATTGGCCAATATATCGGTTATCGGTTTTGAAATATAAAGAATTATCGGTATCGGCGGCCAAATTTTTCATATCGGTGCATCCCTAATTTTTGTGTTGGGAAATGTGCATGTGACATCTAAACATGCTAAAGTAATCATAAAATAATATTATCCAGATATTTTGACACTTTTTGTGTTGTTTTGTCTCTTCACAATGACTCGCTTGCTTTAGTCCTCATTTGTATGTCGCTTTGGACAAAGCCGTCTGCTAAATGACTAAATGTAAATGTAAAAACAGCTGAAAATGACTCACATGATGGTAAACTGTGTCTAGTTTCTCCATCAGGACTGTGAAGTTCAGGCATCATCTCGCCGGACGCTAAACCACGACACCTCAGAACGAGCCACAGGTCTCTGTGAAACCAGCCGAAGTAACGGCACACGCGACTAGCCTCGTTCACGGCGCCCTCGTTCAGCATCTGAGCGATCAGAACATCCAGCGCTTTACGCTCGTCCTCCGACAACACGCATCCGTCATCCGACGCCGGGAGCCCGTCCAGGCTCAAGTGCGCCGGGTCGCTCAAAGCCCACATTTTGGAGAAGGAGAACTCTTTGAGGAGGTTTTCGAAGGAGTCTTCGGAGAGAGCCGAGGGAGCGAACAGACTCTGGCGCTCCAGAGCCGTGAGGAGAACCAGTCGCTGGATCCGACACTCCCACTGACGCTTCTCCAGCTGACCGAGACGCAGGACTGGTGGAGGAACGTCACAGCGGGACAACCAGTGACCCGCCAGACCCAGCAGGAGACAGCGCTCCTCAAGCTGGACCAGCTCAGAATCACACTGGATCGGCTCCTGAACGGGACAAACACAGATTCACTGGTTGCGTTCGCACTGCCAGAAGGAACTCTGTACTGCATTTATTTAAATGTATTAAAATATTAAGAAATAATAGTATATAAACAATATCACTGAACACATGCCTGCAAAAACTAAAAAGTGACCTGCAAAAATATTTAATATAATATAATAATATATAACAAAATATAATATAATTTAACTAAATACAATACAATATAATATAATATAGAGTTAGGACCACTTTAGTAATGTTCTTAAGGTGGACGGTCAATATGAAATGGAAAAGAGCAATAAGATGTCCAATAAGAGAGTGAGATGTGATGCAGGTAAAGGTTCACCTCAGCCTGAGAGAGGAAGAACTGACAGGCGGCCTCTGATTGGACACGATCCGTCAGGATCTGCTGATGACATCGTCTCCAGAAGCCCATCCGGGTCTCCTGACGTTCCCACTGACGCTTGAGCTTATGAGCGCTCAGATCTCGCCGCAGCTTCAGGAGTTACAGAGGAGATTCATAATCAGGTCAAACAGCAGATCCTCTACACTCCTCCCGCAGTTATAATGCTCCCAGAGTCTAGGAAATCCCAGTGAGCTTTGACAGATTTTTAGGGCTGCAAGATTTTATTTTTGGGGGAATCTAACTGCAATTTTTCAGATGAAAAATGAGATAAGAAGTGATTTAATAAAAAACATCTCCAGGTTTGCTGTGCTTGCTTTTTGGCCAAAATGGTTTTGGAATGCATATCATTTTAACATAATAATAATAATAATTATTATTATTTTTATTATTACTACTAAAAACTGCAACATTTAACAGTGAAATAAAAAGTCTAATATTTAATAATAATAACAATAATAAATGATAATTATTACTTGTATTACTAAAAACACAAACAAAATAATACCATTGTAATATTTCACAGTAAAATAAAAAAATCTAAACTTTAATAATAATAATAATAATAATTATTATTATTATTATTAAAAAAACAAATCAAATAATAACACCATAGCAATATTTTACAGTAAAATAAAAAATCTAATATTTAATAATAATAATAAATTATTATTATTATTACTAAAAATATCAAATATTTAATAATAATAATTATTATTACAAAATAATAATACCATAGTAATATTTCACATTGAAATAAAAATATTAATTATTAAGAAAGTTAATTATAATAATGTATAATGTTATCATTATTATTATTATTATTATTAAAATATAAATATTACCATTGTAATTTTTAACTGTAAAATAAAAAAAACATAATATTTAAGAAATATTATTAATAATAATAATAACAACTAAAATAACAATAAAACAATTTATGGCTGTCTAAATTTCTTCATTTTCAACCATGAAACTAGCACGTTTTTATTTTGGCAGAAAACTGTAGGACATCGAACTTTGTATTCATATAATAAATAAAAAAGCCGTTGCTACGATTAAGCCACATCGTGATATCACAATTTATCATGCAGCCCAACATAATTATAAAAATTGAGATTTTTAGTGCTGATGCTGCAAAATGAAAAGCAAATGATGCATATTATGCGTTTGATTGCCGTTTTATCTGTGTATGTATGACGTGCTGGTCTCGTGCAGAGAATTATGGGAAATGTAGTTTATTTGCACAATCATATAAGAGTTAAAAAAGTAAGCATTTTACTACCAGCTTTATCGTTACAAAATGTGTATAACATGAATTTAATTATGATCTGCTCACAGACTTCCTCAAAAACACGGGTTAAATATGATTTCTGATGCCGTGCTGGTCCCTCACCTCGTTTATGATCAGGCAGTCGATGGGCAGCTCGGCTAACTGTGCAACCCTGCGTGCCTGTGTGAAGAGCCCGAGCTCCTGGAGCTCGTCCATCATCCTCCTGCTCTCTCTCTGAAGACCAGCGCTGGAATAATCCTCCAGGAGACACGCAGACAACGGCACGGGAGTGTCCGCCAACACCTGACTCAACTGACTGAGCTTCTTAAAGTCCAGACCTGTTAGAGATGACATGACATGATGTGTGTGAAAGAGTCTCTTCTGCTCACCAAAGCTGCATTTATTTGATCGGAAATACAGTAAAAATTCGAAAATATTATTAGAAATGTAAAACCGCTGTTTTGTGAGAAAAAGTCAGAATTGTGAGAAAAATGTGAGAATTGCGAGAAAAAAAACAGAATTGCAAGAAAAAGACAGAATTGCGTGAAAAAAAGTCAGAATTGCAAGAAAAAGACAGAATTGCGTGAAAAAAGTCAGAATTGCAAGAAAAAAGTGAGAATTAAGAGGAAAAAAGGCAAAAATTTATTATAAAGTCAGAATTGTGAGAAAAAGTCAGAATTGCGAGAAAAAAGTCAGAATTGCGAGAAAAAAGTCAGAATTGCGAGACAAAAAGACAGAATTGCGTGAATAAAAGTCAGAATTGTGAGAAAGTCAGAATTGTGAAAAAGTGAGAATTGCGAGAAAAAAGTGAGAATTTGAGGGGAAAAAAATCTGAAATGCGAGAAAAAAGTGAGAATTAAGAGAAAAAAGGCAAAATTGTATTATAAACCCAGAATTGTGAGAAAAAAGTCAGAATTGCGCTTTCAAAAAATTGCACTTTGAAACCAGTTTCCATTTTCATGCCGAAAAACGCTGTTGTTGTGAAAACCAAAGTTTTTAGCTGAAAGTGTAAACGGTCCTTTAAAGGACAAGTTCGGTATTTTACACTTAAAGCCCTGTTTACAGATCGTATCTGATGAAATAGAACGGTTAAGATTAAAATTTGGACACATGCTCCTGTCCCGAGAATTTTAGGTTTATTTCGCTTTTGTGGACCTATTTTGCCAAACGCGTCACACCCGTGATTTTTCCGTTGAGAGCTTGAATAATAGACTCTCCAGCCCAGTTGGTGGCGATAATGCACCTTTGCCAATTGCAAGCAAACCACGGGCATTTCATTGAATACACAGAAGAAGCAGAAGAAGAAGCGGCGGAGTAATACCGTAAAGGTGCTGCGGTCTCACAGCACGTCCTATTAAGTCAATGGAGTTGGACAAAAACTACGATAAAACCTGTTGGAATGCATCTTTTGCAGCGATTTTTGAGTGAACATATCAGTGAACACCCCCTGACCACTCGGTGAGTTTCACGTCTTTGTAAACGAAAGTTTAATGTGTTTTTAGGACGGAATCTTCCAGTGCATATAGACAACCATTGTGGGGGTGGAGGGGGGGGGGAAGCGAAATAAACCTAAAATTCTCGGGACAGCAGCATGTGTCCAAATTTTAATCTTAACCGTTCTATTTTATCAGATACGATCTGTAAACAGGGCTTTAAGTGTAAAATACCGAACTTGTCCTTTAATTATTCCAGGTTTGATGATATAAACCCTTGTAAGTGTGTTTGAGTCTGACCGTTGGATTTGAGCAGCCGCTCCATGTCCACCAGCAGCTGAAGCAGACGGCGCAGCTCGTACTGAGTCCGGCTCTGCTTCAGGAGCGTCAGCAACAGAACCGACGCCTGAGACTCCACCCACTGGACCGGCAGAACATCTGAGCTCAACACAACACTGCTGCTCCGCAACTACACACACACACACACACACACACACACAGGCAGTGTTAGCAGAAACTAGTGTTGTAAAAAGTGCCATAATGTGAAGCTCTGAGCGCTGTTGAGCGGAATCATAAACACCTCTGATTGGCCGTTGTGTTCACGCGCTCATCAGATATGTCTGTGATTGGCTACATGATCAACGCACGGGAGCGCAATTGATTGATTGATTGATTGTTTTATTTAATGCCATGTCAGCATCTAAGGCTTTTTTCACGGCAAAAATGTATTTACAAAAATACAAATATCATATAAATACAATAAAACCAAGCAAACAAACACACAATTAACATATGATAAAAAATCCTAAACATTTTTTAGGTGTAATCTTACGAAATAAGTCCTTAAGTGAAATAACAAGAGCATTCTACTTGTATTAAACTAAAGAACAGTCCAGTGAAATATGTTTAACAGAGAGGGGAATCTTACAAAACAAGCATAGAGTTGGGTCTTCATCTTTAAGCAAAAAAGCCTGAGTCAAATTGTATGACCCATACGACATCTGGTGAAAACCACTTGATCAGATCTAGTTTTAAGAGTGATTAAAAGTCTGTTTGAAATTCGGAAGTGTTTGAAAGTGTTTTGAAAGCACTAGCAGGACCGATTCGCTGATAAACGCTCCCGTGTGTGTGTGTGTGTGTAAGCGCTCGCTGAAGAGCGTCATTGATGTATTTTTACAACATGTTTTTGAAGCGCTGATCATTGTAGCCAATCACAGTCATATCTGATGAGCATGTGAACACCACGGCCAATCAGAGGTGTTTATGATCCCGCTCAACAATGCTCAGAGCGTCACATTTTTAAAGTTTCAGTATCGACTTGGTACCGAAGTCGGTGCTTTTGTTAACACTAGCAGAAACACAAGCAGTTGAAGAGAAAGAGATTACATTGAGCAAGCACTTCTGGAACTCCAGCAGTTTGTCTTTGGCTCGCTGATAGTCTTTGTAGTCGGAGCAGAATTCATACATGTTCAGCATGTAAATGAGCGGAGACTCCTGACACACACACACACACACACAGAAACACAGAGAATGCATGTCAAATAACATTTAATATAACATTTAATATACATTTATTCAGCAAGAATGCATTAAACTGATCAAAAGTGACTGTAAAGATATTTATAATGTTACAAAAGATTATATTTCAAATAAACGCTGTTCTTTTCAAGTTTCTATTAATCAAAGAATCCTGAAAAATAACAATTCAAATTAAAAGCTAAATAGAAATATAAAAAAAAACTGATAAAAACAACAAAAACACGTTACAAAATAACTTTGGAACTAAAAAGAAGGATGGATTCTGATTGGCTGTCAATGTTTTTATCGTTCATCAGCTGAAAAAATAATAGTTCTGAATGTGATTCCAATGATATTGTTTCTCTGAGCCGTTATCATTAGTTGTACTGAGGACTTTAAAATATCGGTAACACTGTACAATAAGGTTAGTTAGTTAACATTAACAGTAACTAACATGAACTAACAATGAGCAATACATGTGTTACAGTATTTATTAATCTTTGTTAATGTTAGTTAATAAAAATCCAGCTGTTCATTGTTTGTTCATGTTAGTTCACAGTGCATTAACTAATGTTAACAAATACAACCTTTGATTTTAATAACATATTAGTACATTTTGAAATTAATATTAACTAAGATTAATAAATGCTGTAGAAGTATTGTTCATTCTTAGTTCATATTAACTAAGGTAGTTATCTAATGAACCTTATTGTGAAGTGTTACCAAAATATCTGAGAAATGCCTTCATCATGATCTGAGATCTGTTTTGCACTTCAGTTTAAGACGGTGGCTCGTCCAATCAAAACGTCTCTTACCCTCTGAAACAGCTGGAAGCCACGAATCAGAGGCCGGATCTTTCTCTGGCACAGGAGGATCTTCCACAAGATGGAGAGATCATGCAGGTTCCACACGTGATGGGCGGGGCTCTCGTTGATGTGGGCGGTGGCTTCGTGAGTGACATCATCATCGACAGACGTCAGGATCCACACGCAGAGGCACTGCAGCAGCTCTGCGCCCTGTCATTCAAATCGCACAAACGGTTTTTAATTATTTTAATTAAAAAATGTAAAAAAATTAAAAAAATTCTATTCCCATAAAAAAAAAAAAAAACAGGGGAAAAATATTTAATACCATTAAATTGTTTTAATTGTTTTAAATTATTATAATAAAATAAAACGAAACAAACAAAAAAAGGACAAAAATATTTTATTCCCATTAAATTTTTTTTTTAAATCTTTTCCTCAGTTTAATAAAAAACAAATAAGGGAAAAACTATTTAATACAATTAAAGGGGTGGTATAATGCTCTTTTCACAAGATGTAAAATAAATCTCTGATGTCCCCAGAGTGTGTATGTGAAGTTTTAGCTCAAAATACCCCACAGATATTTTTATATAGCATGTTAAAATTGTAAATTTTTGAAGGTGAGCAAAAACGCCTAATTTTTGTGTCTGTTCCTTTAAATGCAAATTAGCTGCTGCTCCCGGCACAGGGGGCGGAGCTTCAAGAGCTCTTGTCCTTAGCAGCTTCGATTAGGCTACCTCACACACACACGCACTGAACATTTCAAAAACTTTTAGCCTTTTATGTTCAAACCGGAGTCAGAATGATGGAGAGACTCAAGAAGAAGTGACAACACGTAGAAGCAACAGGACATTTCTGAATGGTTAGTTGGTGAATTTATGAAGCTTATGTGTAGTTATCTTCTAGTCATTGATTAGCATATTCTGTCTTGATAATCTATAAATCGTGTTCAGGGGGCGGGGTTTATGTAAATTCTAGGGTTGGTGATGTCACTAACCCGGGAGGAATGTGGTGTAGTCTCTACCAGCCGTTTGTTGTAGTCCTTAAAAGCAATTTCTTTAAAAGAAAATATGTCCCTTTGCTTTGAACTTTGAGCGTTGTAACTTTGCAGATGTTGTTTATGCTCAAACAGCAACATTACACACTAACTAAAGGTAGAAAAGTGAAATCATAATCAACCACCCCTTTAAATTATTTTAATAAAATAAAACAAACAAACAAAAAAGGACAAAACCACTTGAATCAGGCTTCAGCAGCAGGAGTTGATCTGTCGGAGTGTGTGGTCTCGTACACACACCTGGTGACAGGCGGCGAGCACAGCCAGAGGAGGGCAGCGCTGATGAACCGCTTCAGACAGCAGGATCCTCCAGGGCCGGGGCTTCTCCTGGCTCTGCAGCAGCACCTGGAACAGCTCTCGGGGGGGACCCGGGCCCTCGTCCGCAGGCTGATGGCAGTTCGTCGGATGAAGATCTTGGAACGCCAGGGAAATGTGGGACTGCAGAGCTGGACTGAACCCGGCAGCCAGAGACTTCACCTGGACAAACCCCACAAAAATATAAGCTTGTGTTATCAGAAATGTTTTATATATATATATATATATCCCATTAAAAATGTTTTTAATCTTTTCCTCAGTTTAATAAAAAAAAAAAAAAAACAGGTGGAAAACTACTTAATACCATTAAAATGGTTTTACAGACGGGTGTGACAGACGCACCTGCTGGGGGGGGTAGTTGTGCACCTGCACGAACAGCAGGAAGTGGAGCCACTGTGCGTCGCGAGCGCAGGCCTGAGGGAAGGCGGAGCTCAGAGGAAGAGCGTGGAGCCGACAGAACTGAACAGGAAGAGCCCACTCCTGCGCCGCCTCGAACGACGAGCTGACACACACACACACACGCACACAGAAAAATCACCAGGTCATCAAAATCAGTGCACTTATTGTTCACTAAAACTACAACTATTAAAAAATTTACTCGTTAATTGAAATAAATCTGAAGTAAAGTAAAATAGAAATATTAGATGAAAAACTTGCGACTAACTAAAATAAAATAAGGTTAAATTTAGTGCTGGGCAACGATTAATCATATGTCATATCTAATCATATAATCACATAATATGTGTGTGTATAATTATTTTGTATATATAAATACACACACATGTATACATTTAAGAAAACGTGTTATTTATATATAAAATATTTATATTTATATATACAGGGTTCCCACACCTTGATAAACTTCAAATTCAAGGACCTTTCAAAGACTTTCCAGGTCCGATACCCTCAAATTCAAGAACTTAATGTGGGAAAACATTTATTGTGTCCAACAACAAACGTTGAGGTTCCATCGTAGTAGTTTTGTGTGCGCGTCATGGTAACGTACAACACAAAGTACCTCACGTGGGACACACCTAACATAACACGTAAATACGCGTAACTAACGTAAATCAAGCAAGCTAGTATCCATAGGCATCGAAGTGTTGGTGAAATAACACATTAGCATATACAAATTATATATAAATATATATAAAGTATATGCATGCAAATATTTCTTAAATATATACATGCATTTGTGTGTGTATTTATATATACAAAATAATTATACACAGTACACACATATATATTATATATATTATGTAAACAAACTTTACGCGATTAATCATTGCCCAGCACTAATCAAATTCTAAGTACTAAAATGACTAAAATGTAAATAAAAATAAATTAACCCTATTAGTTTAACCCTAAAGGTGCTGATCTGCAGTGTTTTCCCACAGTGTTGTGAATGTTGAAACACTGACCGACTGATTCCTCTCTTCTCCAGTCCGTCTCTGACTGCAGTTTCCAGATCCACCAGCAGCTCCTGAGCCGTCGCTCTCTCAGACGTACACAACTTACTCGCCTTTTCCCCTGAGCACAGAGAGAGCGAGAGCTAATCAGCACATGCCATCGCTTCAAAGGCACCACATGTAATGCTAATGCGCTTTAACACATTGCTAATGTGTTTTAACATGTTGTTATTATGCTTTAGCATGTTGCTAACATGTTTTAGCAGATTTCTAGCATGAATTACCATGTTGCTAACATGAATGAACGTGACTTACCAAATTACTAACATGTTGCTGGCATGTTTTAGTACAGTGCTAGTATGATTTAACATGTTGTCAATATACGTTACCATGTTGCTAACATGTTTTAGTACATTGCAAGCATGAATTACCAAGTGACAAGCATTTTTAACATTTTGCTAACATGATTTACCAAATTACTATCATGTTGCAATAATTTCTAGCATATTGCTAACATGAATTAACGTGTCTTACCAAATGACTAACATATTGCTAACATGTTTTAACATTGCTAGTATATGTTGACAGGTTGTTAGTATGCTTTAGCACGTTGCTAGCATGTTTTAGCATGTTACTACTAGCATGTTTCAGTACATTGCTTGCATGAATTAGCATTTTATTAGCATGAATTAGCACTTTATATATGCTATTACAAACATGTTGAAGTTGAAGAAGTAGTAAAATGACTAAACCTGAAATAAAAAAAAGCTAAATAAAAACAAACAATTGTGACAAAAGCACATAATAAAATAATTAAAATGAAGTGTGAAAATCAGCTAATACACACAACGCTTCAAAATAGGACATGTGATTGAGTTTCAAAGCAGGAAGAGACGTGTTCTCACTCACCGAGGGTCAGTCTGAGCGAAGCTACGGCTCCGTCCTCACGGGTCTGAGTCCAGAGTTTGAGGATGAGGTTAAGCGCTCGCAGATCTACCCTCAGTTTGAGGCTACACTCTCCTAAGAGCTCACAGAAACACACACACGCCGCCGACACACACACGTTGCTGAAGTTTAACAGGCCGAGAGAGTACGCTTGATCCGCAGCCAGAGACAACCTGAGCACAGAAATATCACGATATTAGATAGTTATTTCTAAATATTTAGTCATACCTATTTAGCTATTAACATAATGATCCACTGTTTAAGCTTCTGTTGGCTTGACATGCTAGCCATGTGCTAACAGAATGATAAAACATGTTAGCAACATGCAAATTTATGCTAGCAATGTACAAGGATCATGTTAGCAATGAGCTAAATCATGCTAGTAACATGCTAGCTATGTGATAAAGCATACTAACAACATGTTAAAGCATACTAGCAATATGCTAAAACATGTTAGAAATAATTTAGTAACAAATGCTAAAAATGCTTGCAACATGTTAAATCATGGTTGCAATGTGCTACAACATAGTATGTACAAAATGATAATGTTAGCAATATTATAAAACATACTAGCAACATGTTGGCGATGTATCATGCTATCAACATGCTAAAACATGCTAGAAATGTTTACGTGGTAAATCATGTTAACAAACATGTTAAACATACCAGCAACGCACTAGAACATGCTAAAAAATGCTAGCAATGTGGTAATAGAAGCTAGAAACATGCTAAGTATGTGCCAAATAATGCCAGGAACAAGTTAAATAATGCTAGCAATGTGTTAAAACATGCTAAAAACGAAATACTGTGTAAATAACGATTCATAAAAAAGGTAACAAATGTATTCCTTACTGTTAGTTAATATTAGTCAGTGCATTAACAAATGGAACCGTGTTGTAAAGTATTATTTAGGTTTAATTTCCACATGATATCAGTGTTTAAATGTGTTTTGCTCACTGTAGCTTCACATTACTGCAGTTGATAAGATGTTGCGTGAGAAAAACCCCGAAGGCGAACGAAGGCCGGCCGTGACGCAGGTAATACAGGAAATCCAGATTCTCAACCACCGCGAATTTACCGACCAGGTGAGGGCTGGAGAAATGGGGCGGCTCGCTCAACGTTTCTGGAAGATTTCAGAAAATACATAATTTAGTGAATAAAATCGCTCAGTCCCAGGAAATAATGAACTTTTCTGTGGCATGATAACGTGTAACCGCCTACCGGTGCTGCCGACGGCGTTGGCCGACTGCCATCCGAAGAGTTTGGAGGGATCCAATGGATCCAAAGACTGCAGAAAGGAAATATACACACACACACAGGTTTGTTTTGCTATACTTGTGAGGACATTCCATAGGCGTAACTCTTTTTATACTGGACAAACTGTATTTTCTATCCCCTACAATAACCCTACCCATCACACACACACACACACAAACTCTCACAACCACACACTCTCTCACTCACACACTCACTCTCTCGCACATGCTCACAATGATGCACTCACTCTCCGACACTCTCCGACACTCCCAGACACTCCCAGACCCTCTCCGACACTCCCAGACCCTCTCCGACACTCCCAGACACTCCCAGACCCTCCCAGACACTCCCAGACACTTCGACACTCTCTCTCACACTATAAGGCAGCGGTCTCAAACTGCCGGCCAGCGGGCCATTTACGTTTATTTATTGTTAAATATCTGTAATATCTTTAATATTGTTAAAGTATCTGTTTAATACATACTTATGTTTACTTTTTTTGTTAAGTATGACAAAATATATTAGTTACAGAATTTGAAGTAAATGAGAGCTAAAATTAATAAATATATCATAAACAATAAATAACAGCCAACATAAATTTCTACAAACATTTTTTCGCTTTCTTGTTGTGCTTGAATGTTAAAATGGCCCTCCTATGAGATGCCATTCATGGCAATGGCCCCCAGCCAATCTTAGTTTGAGACCCCTGCTATAAGGTATTGAGTCAGTAGAGTAGCAGCACCTGCATGAGGCTGTAGAGGGAAGTGTCTCTCGAGACGCTCTGGGGGAACAGGGCCGTTCTGAGTTTGGGATACACACTCAGAGCCATTCTCAGCAGCTGCGGGTCGACTCGGCTCAGCGGGTCCTGCCCTCGCTCGCCCTCACGCACCGCCTGCACACACAGAGGACATGCAGTCACACATAGATACACACTCTCTCTCTCTCTCACACACACACACGCACACACACACCTGGTCGATGCCGCCGGCTCTGAACATGATAGTGGACAGGGCGAGGAGACTGTGACCCTCCAGTAACATGCTGCTGATGCTGGCCTGACTGCCGGGCAGAAGCACCTGAGCACACGTCACACTGGCCTCAAACACACGCTCGGGGTCTGAAACACAAAACACACACTCGAACGCTTTTCCCATTGAGAAATTAAAAGCCTTATTTCATGAACCGCACGCACTCACTCACACACTCACTCACACACTCACTCACACACTCACTCACACACTCACACACTCACTCACACACTCACTCACACACTCACTCACACACTCACTCACACACTCACTCACACACTCACTCACACACTCACTCACACACTCACACACTCACTCACACACTCACTCACACACTCACTCACACACTCACTCACACTCACACACTCACACTCACACTCACACACACACACTCTCACTCACACACTCTCACTCACACACTCTCACTCACACACTCTCACTCACACACTCTCACTCACACACTCTCACTCACACACTCTCACTCACACACTCTCACTCACACACACTCACTCACTCACACACACTCACTCTCTCACACACACTCACTCTCTCACACACACTCACTCTCTCACACACTCTCTCACACTCTCTCACACTCTCTCACACTCTCTCACACTCTCTCACACTCACTCTCTCACACTCTCTCTCTCACACTCACTCTCTCACACTCACTCTCTCACACTCTCTCTCACACTCACTCTCTCACACTCACTCTCTCACACTCACTCTCACACTCACTCACTCACACACTCACTCACACACTCACTCACACACTCACTCACACACTCACTCACACACACACTCACACACACACTCACACACACACTCACTCACACACACACACACACACACACACTCACACACTCTCTCACACACACTCACACACACTCACACACACTCACACACACTCACACACACTCTCACTCACTCACTCACTCACACTCTCTCACACACACTCTCACACACACTCTCACACTCACTCACTCACTCACTCACTCACTCACTCACTCACACACTCACTCACTCACTCACACACTCACACACTCACTCACACACACACACTCTCACTCACACACTCTCACTCACACACTCTCACTCACACACTCTCACTCACACACTCTCACTCACACACTCTCACTCACACACTCTCACTCACACACTCTCACTCACACACACTCACTCACTCACACACACTCACTCTCTCACACACACTCACTCTCTCACACACACTCACTCTCTCACACACTCTCTCACACTCTCTCACACTCTCTCACACTCTCTCACACTCTCTCACACTCACTCTCTCACACTCTCTCTCTCACACTCACTCTCTCACACTCACTCTCTCACACTCTCTCTCACACTCACTCTCTCACACTCACTCTCTCACACTCACTCTCACACTCACTCACTCACACACTCACTCACACACTCACTCACACACTCACTCACACACTCACTCACACACACACTCACACACACACTCACACACACACTCACTCACACACACACACACACACACACACTCACACACTCTCTCACACACACTCACACACACTCACACACACTCACACACACTCACACACACTCTCACTCACTCACTCACTCACACTCTCTCACACACACTCTCACACACACTCTCACACTCACTCACTCACTCACTCACTCACTCACTCACTCACACACTCACTCACTCACTCACACACTCACACACTCTCTCACACACTCTCTCACACACTCTCTCACACTCTCACACACTCTCACACACTCTCACACACTCTCACACACTCTCACACACTCTCACACACTCTCACACACTCTCACACACTCTCACACACTCTCACACACTCTCACACACACTCTCACACACTCTCACACACTCTCACTCACTCACTCACTCACTCACTCACTCACTCACTCACTCACTCACTCACTCACTCACTCACTCACTCACTCACTCACTCACTCTCACTCTCTCACTCACTCACTCACTCTCTCACACACACTCTCTCACACACTCTCTCACACACTCTCATGAACCTGCAAGAAACCATAGACTAGCAGACTAGAAAACTATTGGTACACGTCGAATGAAAACACTCGCACCTTTAAGGTCTCTGGTAATTTTCTGGAGTTTCAGCATCATCTCAAACCAGGGGAAACTCTCAAACAGGTTCCTGTCGGTCAGAACCGGGCAATTCTCAGGAGTTAAGCTGAAAGACAGAGAGAAAGAGAGAAAAATGCATGCACAATCAGATGACTTCTACTAAAAAACATCTCAGATAAACATCTCAGACGCAATTCATTAAAAAAAATATTATATATAATTTAATTCATTATATACACTACCATTCAAAAGTTTGGGGTCAGTAAGATTTTTAATGTTTTTAAAAGAAGTCTCTTCTGCTCACCAAGGCTGCATTTATTTGATAAAAAACAATAAAAAAAGAACAGTAATATTGTGAAATATTATGACAATTTAAAATGACTGTTTTCTATTTTAATATATTTTAAAGTGTAATTTATTCCTGTGATCAAAGCTGAATGTTCAGCATCATTACTCCAGTCTTCAGTGTCACATGATCTTTCACAAATCACTCTAATATGATGATTTGATGATCAAGAAACATTTATGATTATTATCAATGTTGAAAACAGTTGTGTAATTTTTTTTTCTAAATTCTTTGATGAATAGAAAGTTCAAAAGAACAGCATTTATTTAAAATAGAATATTTTGTAACATTATAAATGTTACAAACACACACACAAAAGCACGCACTCACACACACACACACTTAAAAAAACGACTTCTGTGTTTTCTAAAAAGTTGCTTCTTCTAGTAATGTAAACATAAATTTCATTTTCTGCTTCCGCTGCATGATCGTGCAGTCCCGTGCCTCACCTGTAGTGCTCCAGGTAGCAGTAGAGCAGGTACTGAAGGCTGTTCTCCAGGCAGTGCAGGACGAAGCGCTGGTGAAACTCCTGACCCTGTGACACCTGGAACTGTGGGACGGGAGGGTCGTTCCCATGATGCATCACTCCTCCAGCTTGACCCAGTCGCCACAGCAACTGCTCGAAGTCCTCCATCTCCGACTGCACGAACAGCCCCTGTCTGAACACACACAGCAAGCTCAACTTTAGGTCTCAACTTTTGTGTCTGTTTGCGGTGAACGTGTTCCCGTGAGCGGCTCTGACCGGGCGAGCAGGTCCAGGACTCGGTGTCGCAGGTGTTCCCCGCACCGGCTGCTGCTGTTGATGACGTTCGGTGTGAGCGCTGGCCTCTCTCCAGCAGAACCGCAGACCCATGAAGAGACTCGCACAGAATCGTGCAGAGAGGTGAGATACGACCACAAAACAGCGGCATCCCACGAACCCTGAGCTGCAACAACAAAACAAGCATATCTTCAACTTAAAGCATCATATAAGAAATACCGATGCCGATACTGATTTGAACAAACAACTATTGGTTGATTTCAATACTGATATTTGTCACTTGCACCCTTATATAACACTAAAAATAGATTAATGTCTTGATCATGTTTTAAATTATTAAATTTTAAATTATTATTAATTTCTATTAAAAATGTATTGGATCCATTTAAAATTTAGGGATGCACCGATATGAAAACTTTCGCCGATACGATAACCGATAATTCTTTATATTTGAAAGCCGATAACCGATATAATGGCCGATAAATCTAAATCAAAATTTTTATATAATCTCGCAATGGTTTGTTAAATCGGGCCTTTTTCATGCTATAGCCGATGGTTTTAAATGTATTAAAATTTAAATTTTTCTGGTACATCAGTGCATCTCTACTAAGAATGTAATACTTTATTTTAACTGCGTAATGATTCTAAAAGCGTTCAGCCGTGTTGAACTCACTGGACGGCTGCAGTCGGGACAGAAGGATGGCGTTCTGAGAGTCTCTGTCCCAGTATCTGACCCAGTCCAGACGCACGGGATCCAGTACAGACCCGGAAGATGACGCCTCTGGTTCCTGCAGGATCTCCTCCAGAACTCTTCTGCTGTCGGGATCGGACCGGGTCATCTGCAGAACCCTGCACAGAAGACCCACACAACTCTCACTTTTAGCCTTAAAGGTGCAGTGTGTAATATTTAGGAGGATCTGTCGACAGAAATGCAATATCATATACATAACTATGTTTTAGTGGTGTATAAAACTTACATAATGAACCGTTATGTTTTTATTAGCTTAGAATGAGGCATTTCTCTCTACACACACCGCAGGTCTCCTTACATCGACATGTTTCTACAGTGGCCCTGAACGGACACACACGTTTCGTCACTATGTTGTTCTTCGGGCAAAGAAGCTTCAGCTAAAGTCAGCGAATAAAACACTGACACAGTGATGAACAAGTCACAATAATATTCGCAATAACATCGTTTTACTGAATAATAAAGTAAACATAATTTCTTAATTTATCTTTGTGAAGAAACCTCATTGTTTAACTGGCAACTCTCTGCTGTCTCAGATGACGACATCACTTCCTGTCGGCCACCATAACTTCTGTTGGGTGCAGTTCACAACCTCACCACTAGATGCCGCTAATAATTACAAACTGCACCTTTAACTGTTAAAAAAAAAGCTTCATTTGCTATATGCAAAATGTAATTTATTATTACTTGAGGTGAAATATGACCTGGACATGTTTTTGGACTGGCTTGTGAATAAATGCTTGACAAATTAATTACCTAAATCAAGTCTTTATGTTTGTTGGGAATTAAGGCGAGACACGGCAGGCAAAAACATCGATTTTTCATACAGTGGTCAGTTTTGAGATTTTGGGCTAGTTTACTCCTTCAATATGTGTTCTTTCAAGCTGCTAAAAAGAAAACGTTGAAAATATACATTAAGATGTTTATTTTATTACATTTTGTTTACTTGCGGCAGTGAGTTTCTCCCGAATTTACCAAGAAGTTAGCATTCCAACGCGACTCGCCGAGCTCTGTCATGACCGGTATCGTTGTAAAGCTCAGAGTCTCCTGCACAACGCTATGTAACCCAAATATGGGCACTTCCTTTCTATCAGTAACCAATCGTGAATGTCCAAAGGGGGATTTAAAGCTAATGACGAAATCTCATTTAGAGGGATTTGTTAATAAATCATTCCTGGCCTGATTTATGTGACATTTTAATCAGAAAAATATGGCGAAAATCTATTTTTTAAAGGCTATGGACAGAATATTCTGATTTCCAAGGTAATGAAAGCATATATTCTGAAATCCCTCTGATTTTTTGGCTTTATCATATGTTCAGATCTATCTACCGAAAATATATGCAAAATCGCGCATATTTAATGAGATAATGATTAATTTGCATAATTAAACATAGAAATTTAAAAAACTTGTAATACATTTTTTTTATATACTTGTGTAAGTAATCAACTGAGGAAGTTTCATGGTGATATTTATTATTTTAAAATTTTACCCTATTCACCTGTAGTGTCTCGCCTTAATTTCGACTTTTCCTTTTAAATTGTATTCTCTAATTCTTTCTCACTTTTTATTTTTACAATGTTAAAAATAAGCAACTGAGGGTTAAATAGATGTAGGAAAGATAGACAAACCACTATTGAGTTTGCAAATGAACACATGAAAAAGGACCAATCGCAATCCAGTATGCAATATGATGATGTCATCACTTCAGATTTTAAATGCAGAACATTTAAACAAAAATGCAAAGACCTGAAATATTATTTGGGTACTATCTCTTCTTCCAAAAATGTCAAAGCTTTAAAGTCCGTTACGTTGTGCACAAAGTATAATATTTATGCTTTTTTATAATGAAAAAACTAAAAAAAAGGACCTCAAGGCATTTCTCTCTCTTGAATTTAATTGATTTTAAATTATATGTTACACCTGGTTCATTGTTTCTTTCTGTCCATTTATTTTACTAGCTTTTTGTCTACTGTTTATAATTCTATTATTGTTGTTTAATTCTGTTTTGAGTTGTAACTGTGTGTATTTGCTGTTATATATGTTCAATAAATTTTTTTTAAATAAACATTTAAACAAAACATAGACAGACGAGGAGAATTTGGGGCGTAAATTGTCATGAAAAAGTGAATGGTCCTAAAAAAACAGCTTAATTTGCTAGCATAAAGTCATCTAATTCATGTCAACACATGCCACGCTTTGGAAATGCTGCTCACATTGAGCTCAAGTCTGTACTGCCCACATAATTTCCTGTGTTATTGTCTCAATAAAAGTGTCAAATATGCCAGAAATAACACCTGAAAAAGCAGATGAGAGAGAAACACTCGCCTGCTGCTGTCCAGACGGCTGGAGCGTCTCGTCGCAGGAGTCGAACACAAGCTCTCGATCGTCTGAATGAACTCCACCTGCTCAAACTCTTCATGCGAGAGGTAATTCTGCTTCTGTAGCTCCTCAACCTGGGAACCACAGCACAAAAACAATAATAAATCACTAAAACAGCAAAAAATAATCCCTAAAATTACACTGACGATAAAAAAAAAAAAAAGAATCCAGTGATTGAACTGTTAAAAAGTTTTATTTTGAGGATTAGATTGCCCATATTATTGTTTCTTCTCACCATGAAGGCCCTTAGATCCCGATCGGCAGTGAAAACACAGATGCTGTGAAGCTGCTCCTTCACATTAAAGCCCTAAAAACACAGACAGTCAGTCCTGCGTTATATTACACTGTAAAATCAAAGTCTGGGGGTCAGTAAGATGTATATCATTTTAAAGAAATCAATACTTTTATTTAGCAAGGGCGCATTAAATTGATCAAAAGTGAATCAAAGAATCCTGACAAATAAAATGTGTCTCCACATAAATACGAAACTGTTTTTAACACTGATAATAATCAGAAATGTTTCTTGATCAGCAAATCATCATATTAGAGTGATTTCTGGAGGATCATGTGACACTGAAGACTGGAGTAATGATGCTGAAAATTCAGCTTTGATCACAGGAATAAATTACACTTTACAATATAATCACATAGAAAACAGTTATTTTAAAATTTAATAATATTTCACAAATTTTACTGTATTTTTAATCAAATAAATCCAGTCTTGTTGAGCAGAAGACACTCTTTCAGAAACATTAAACAGTCTTTCCCGACCCCAAACTTTTGAACAGCAGTGTCCAGTAATTCAGCCGTTTGTTTGATCGTGTGTGTGTGTGTGTGTGTGTGTGTGTGTGTGCGTGTGTACCATGTTAGTCAGCAGTGTTTTAGCCTGCTCCAGGTCTCTGTGAGTGAGACAGGTAAAGGTGTGTCTCAATCCTGTCTTCCTGATGTCCTCCAAACTGCATTCAACAGAGCCACGTCTGCGTAGAAAAGCCTGTGCTTGTGGGATCCTTCTGCTTAATATAGCGCGCTGCACAACACCCTGAAACACACACACACACACGGTTGCATAAACTATGCATAAACAACTGCATAAAAGACGAGTCTTACAAGTTAGTCATCAATTTTTTTCTTTTAAGACTGTTATATCTTTTTCAAGTGAGTTACATAAAAACGTAGATTGGTGTAATTTGATACCGAAAAGTAAGACTGATTACCCCTAGCTAACTGCTAGCTGTTCGTACAAGTTCTTAAGACACAGTGTTAACATAATGGCTATGTTTATGCGACTGGGCCCTGGTTCTCAAATCTGATTGGCTGAGAGCCTTTTCCAGCCATGCAATATTCTGATATCACACGGAAACCGTTTCACAATTTGTATCACTCGGCTTGTTTCTGCCGCATCTAAACTGGCAGGATTTCTCACAGAAAGCGTCGATGGTGGAGGAGCAAACCTACTAGAATTTAACAAAAACTACTGTTATTGAGTCACGGAATGTAGTTTTAAGAGTTTTTTAGGTGAGAATGTAGTTGTTTAGACCGTCTATTTGACAATTTTTTGACGTTTTCAGAGATCTGTTCACTACTTAAGTAGTGTACGTAGGTAGTGTACGTAGATCGTGTACGTAGATCGTGTATGTAAATAGTGTACGTAAATAGTGTATGTAGGTAGTGTACGTAGGTCGTGTACGTAAATAGTGTACTTAAATAGTGTACGTTGATAGTGTACGTAGATCGTGTACGAACAAAAAAGTACGTAGATCGTGTACGAAGATAGTGTACGTAGATCGTGTACGTAGGTCGTGTACGTAGGTCGTGTACGTAGGTAGTGTACGTAGGTAGTGTACGTAGGTAGTGTGCGTAAATAGTGTACGTAGGTCGTGTACGTAGGTCGTGTACGTAGGTCGTGTACGTAGGTCGTGTACGTAGATTGCGTACGTAGATAGTGTACGTAGATAGTGTATATAAATAGTGTACGTAGATCGTGTACGTAAATAGTGTACGTAGGTAGTGTACGTAGATCGTGTACGAAGATAGCGTACGTAGATAGTGTATATAAATAGTGTACGTAGATCGTGTACATAGATTGTGTATGTAGATCGTGTACGTAGATCGTGTACGAAGATCGTGTACGTAGATAGTGTACGTAGATCGTGTACGTAAATAGTGTACGTAGATCGTGTACGTAGGTAGTGTACGTAAATAGTGTACGTAGATCGTGTACGTAGATCGTGTACGTAGATCGTGTACGTAAATAGTGTACGTAAATAGTGTACGTAGGTAGTGTACGTAGATTGTGTACGTAAATAGTGTACGTAGGTCGTGTACGTAGGTCGTGTACGTAGGTAGTGTACGTAGATCATGTACGTAGATCATGTACGTAAATAGTGTACGTAGGTCGTGTACGTAGGTAGTGTATGTAGGTCATGTACGTAGATCGTGTACGTAAATAGCGTACGTAGGTAGTGTACGTAGATTGTGTACGTAGATTGTGTACGTAGATCGTGTACGAAGATAGCGTACGTAGATAGTGTATATAAATAGTGTACGTAGATCGTGTACGTAGATAGTGTACGTAGATCGTGTACGTAGATCGTGTACGTAGATCGTGCACGTAGATCGTGCACGATCTAGATCGTGTACGAAGATCGTGTACGTAGATAGAGTACGTATATCGTGTACGTAGATCGTGTACGTAAATAGTGTACGTAGATAGTGTACGTAGATAGTGTACGTAGGTAGAGTACATTGATAGTGTACGTAGATCGTGTACGTAGATAGTGTACGTAGATCGTGTACGAAGATAGTGTACGAAGATCGTGTATGTAGATAGTGTAGGTAGATCGTGTACGAAGATAGTGTACGTAGATCGTGTACGCAGATAGTGTACGTAGATCATGTACGAAGATAGTGTACGTAGATCGTGTACGTAGATCGTGTACGTAGGTCGTGTACGTAGATCGTGTACATAGATAGTGTACGTAGATTGTGTACGTAAATAAGTGTACGTAGATAGTGTACGTAGATGTACGTAGGTAGAGTACATTGATAGTGTACGTAGATTGTGTACGTAGATAGTGTACGTAGATCGTGTACGTAGATCGTGTACGTAGGTCGTGTACGTAGGTCGTGTACGTAGATCGTGTACATAGATAGTGTACGTAGATTGTGTACGTAAATAAGTGTACGTAGATAGTGTACGTAGATGTACGTAGGTAGAGTACATTGATAGTGTACGTAGATCATGTACGAAGATAGTGTACGTAGATCGTGTACGTAGATCGTAGATCGTGTACATAAATTGTGTACGTAGATCGTGTACGTAGATCGTGGTTAAACGGGCGATCTTTGGCCTTATTAATCTATTGCTTGTTCCAGAGCAAATCGATATGGCTAAGGACAAAGTTTAACTTTATATTTTAAATGAACTGAAATCCTGTACCATCTACAATGCTGCTTTTGTACTTTTGATTAAAATAGTTTGCTTGTGTATTTAATATTATACAAACTTCTTATAGTTTTATAATGGGCTATTATTGTTAATTTAAAGTCCCCCTGTAGTTAATAATTGTATCCCTTAAAACTCTTCTTTAATCACCAAAATGACATATTTAAATGTTTTTTCCTTGAAAAAATTCTTCATGCCTTAAACAGCTTGAATGTAACTCGACACCCTTGCCTCATTTAGTATACGCGGTTCTATGAATATGCAAATGAGCCCCGCCTCCACTCACTCAGCTCAGAAATCCACTGGTTGACGATCACACGTTGATCTGATTGGTTACAAGGTAGTTTGTGACGTCAGAAACACCAGCGATTTCCAAGCGTATTTTTGAGACTGTCTTTGGTTCACTGCAGTTTTAAGGAGAAAATACTCAGCAATGCTGTCGACTTATGAATTTACACATGGTTTGTCTTAAAGCATATTAAAAACACCACATAGACATATAAACAACATTAAAAACTGGATTTTCACCGCAGCGGGACTTTAAATATTATAGTTAAGTAAATAATATTTTATTTTATATAATTAATATGCTGTATTTGGTATTGAGAACAGGTCTGTTAGTGATTGTGATTCTGACTTCAGTGAAAGTTACATTGTTACACCAATAGATGGCGGCAAAGACCGTCAGATCTATATCTGTAAATCAATACAGCGCTTCCTGAAATGCACAAAAAGAATAAAACTACAATGTGTGTGTGCATTTGTTTATACACACCCACTCACACTCACTCACTCACTCACTCACTCACTCACTCACTCACTCACTCACTCACTCACTCACAGACACTCTCACACACTCTCAGACAAACAGACACTCGCACTAACGCACTCTCACACACGCGCTCACACGCTCACACACGCTCTCACACACACTCTCTCACACACTCTCTCACACACTCTCTCACACACGCTCTCACACACGCTCTCACACACGCTCTCACACACTCTCTCACACACTCTCTCACACACTCTCTCACACACTCTCTCACACACTCTCTCACACACTCTCTCACACACTCTCTCTCTCACACACACACTCTCTCACACACACTCTCTCACTCTCTCTCACACTCTCTCTCACACTCTCTCTCACACTCTCTCTCACACTCTCTCTCACACTCTCTCTCACACTCTCTCTCACACACTCTCTCTCACACACACTCTCTCACACACACACATATATATCAGGCCTGATGTCATGTTACATGGAAAAGGATGCAGGAGCTTTCGACTCTTTCTTTAGGCATGGCTCGTGTCTCGAGTGTTTCGTTGACTGACCTCATCAGAGAGCGACTGCCACTCCGGGTCGGCGCCGGCGCTGGACGCTGGAGCTCGAGGACTCACACACACCGGTGTTTCACCTCCATCTGCCCAGGGGAACTTCTTCATGAACCCGCGCAGATCTGAGATGTAGCCGTATAAAATCTGCACACACTCCTGCCGGTTCACGTCCAGTTCTACACACAACACACAGTGTTCATACAGATACCGTCATATCAAACTCCAGGACTTTTCAAGCACTACTGTTCTTGGTTTTCAAGGAATACAATCAGAAATCTCATTTATCAAACAATATCTTCATTATCTTTCATATTCTAAAAAAATGTATTCCAGAAATGCAATTTTAATAGGATTTCAAAATCCTATTCAAGCCCATCATATGAAATCCCCTAACCATAATAAGGATATGAATGATTGAATGATTTCCTCATTCAAACAGATTTTTCCCCCAATGAATATGTGATTGACCTGAAGAATGAAAGTTTTATCATATACTTGGGAATATATTAGCAACATCACGCTAATAGCCATGTGAAATGGCTCAAAATCTATATCAGACGAGCGGCAGCATTCATTTCGCGTGAAAAGAACGTATGTGTTTTTTGTTGAAAAAATTAAACACAAATTATATATGTACATGTATACATGGTCTTTCAATAATTCAAGCACTTTTCAAGTAATTATTCATAAAAATGGCTGTTTTCAAGGGTTTTAAATAAAAAAAATATATATAATTGAAGCACTTTAAGCACTTTGTACGAACCCTGAACACACATGTCAGTTTCACGTCTCAGAATAAGCGCTCACTTCTCTGAGATGGCGTGTGTGTTTTACCGTGTGCGCTGGTGAGGAGGACTTTGGTTTGTGTGTTGAGGAAGGTCAGCGTGATGCTCAGCAGTTGTTCACAGAACTGATGACTCTGGGCTTCTGTGTGTGTGTCCCGTATGGCAGAACGCAGCAGATCCAGCGCCGGACACAGAGCCTGAATATCTGAAACACACACACACACATTTACTTCGCTATCTAAACGGGGACATAATGGTTTTTATACTGTACAAACTGTATATTCTATTCCCTTACACTAACCTGACCGCTAAACCTGCCCATCACACACACACACACGGTCAGAAGTGCGGAATAATTACGACTGTTTAATGTGTGTGAAAGAGTCTCTTCTGCTCACCAAGGCTGCATTCATTTGATAAAAAATACAGTAAAAACAGTGAAATATTATTACAATTTAAAAATAACTTTTTTTCTATGTGAATATATTTTAGAATATAATTTATTTTTGTGATCAAAGCTTTCAGCATCATTACATTATTCTTCAGTGTCACATGATCCTTCAGAAATCATTCTAATATTATTTAGTATAATTAGAGATGCACCGATATGAAAATATTGGAAAAAAATTCTTTAAAATAATTTTTAAGAGCCTGATTACAAAATCAAAAGTCTCACCATTAAAATCCACTTGCGCTGCACTTAACAGTATTTTCCTTTTTTGAAATGATTTCAATCATATTTCAAGCAATTCAAAATGTTGAACAGTGCACATCTGAAGTGTCTCAGCTGAAGGAAATAATCCATTATTTATCAGCTTTAATATATCGGCCAAATGTTCTTATTGGACCGATAACGATAACATTAAAGATGAACATATATCGGCCGATACCAATATGGTGGCCGATATATTGAGGATTTCTAACTATATAATATTATTTTTATATATTATATATATTTTAAATACATCTGTCGTAAATTCTATGTTTTTCTTTTGCTTTTTTGTGACTGAAATAAGACCTATTTCATATTTCATGAGATCCAATCACTGAGGTCATGAGCTAAAAAGACGCTCTCCGGTTTAACATTTATGCCGTTTCTCCTGCCCTTCAATAACCTGGCAGATCTGAGAGAAGACTTCTTCTGATGGGTTAATTGAGCAGCGGGGGGAGAAGGTGGTTAGGATCAGAAGATCTCATTAAAGCGGGTGTCTTACTCCTCAGCTGCGTTTGGGTCGAGACGACCGGCGTTTGATCAGGCAGAACAAACCCAGGCGCGGGGCTCAGGATATTCTCCTTACTCTTCAGAAAGAAGTCAACCGTATCCAGCTGATGGTTCTTGAGGCCGGCCTGAAATGAACATCATATTCATATTGACTTACTGACATTTCAGACACAATGCAGCCAAGTTTGAGGTTGTGTGAACAATGATTTAAAGGGTTTTAAGCACTTTAAAACATAAAAACAGCCTTGAGTTTCTTAAAGACCTATTATGCCCCTTTTACAGTCTTGATGTTGTTTTCAGGCTAGAACAGGTTTTCCTGCTTGAATGTTGATTATTCTCCTCATATTCTCCATTGTTGCGGTCCCTCTCTTCCCAGTCTGTCAGTAACGCTCTGTTTACTTCCTGTCTCTATGAAGCCCCTCCTTCTGAAAAGCACACTGTGCTCTGATTGGTCGGCTGGAGCAGTGTGTTGTGATTGGTCGAGCGCTTCGAGTGTGTTTGGGAAATGTTTCAACACACTACTAACTAACTCAACCAGGCCCCGCCCCTTTATTCTGCGTATGAATTATTATAATGAGGAATATTGTGACGTGTTCGTTCCCGGAAGAAACTCAAGACTACAATGAGTTCAGAAACACTGACACTGATATAGAGAAGAACTTTTTCATGCTCAAACAGCAACACTACACTCTAAAGAAAGATAAAGATAGCAGAATAGGTCCTCTTAAACGCATTATTCTCTGAGTTTCATGAATAATATTGGGAAGAAATGGCATAGTTTGTTTGTGTGTGTGTGTGTGTGTGTGTGTACCTGTAGGGCATGTATGGGTATTGAACAGCGTCCCCATGCGTTCAGATGGCAGAGCGAGTCGACTGTACCAGCGGTGCCAAAAACCATCAGCCGGTTCAACAGTTCCTCCTGCGTCACACAGAACAGAACCACCGACAGACCCGACGCTAAAACACACACACACACACATTCATCATTCAGTAACATGATATACACTTATAACATGATATAACATGGTAATACAGTCAGTGTACCATCACAGTATTTTTTGTAAGCACACAATCAAATCTTATTTATATACCAGCTGACATTAACCTAATCGTAAGCAAAAAATAAAAAATAAAATATAAAAATAAGAATTTATATTTTGCATAAAGAAAATTAAGCCATTAGTAATTTCCATGAATACTCTCAGATGGTTTTTATTTTATTTTGTATCACAATACAAAAATATGTCATACATATTTGAGTAATAAGCCGTTTCGTTGTGATGTCAAGACGAAACATTAGCATATTGCCCGCCCACTGCGCAGACACCAGGGAAAACTTGAACCTCAAACACTGCAGCTGATTCCTGTGATACTGGACAGAAGACGGTGCTGTACTAAAGTATAATGTGAAGGTAAAGCCAGTTTTTTTTTCACTGCCCAAGGACGAGCATGTGAAGAATCAGTGGTTAAAATTAATCTTTACCATGATATCAGAGCAGTATAATCCTAAACTCTTGCTGTGTTCCCTTTATTTCACTGACGACTGCTTCTCAAAAAGTTCAATGCATGATTCACAAACCGTTTGCTCTTAAAAGATGATGTTCAAAATACTTCGTTTTGAGTTTTATATTGTGTAGGTCTCCTGCTAAATGGCTAACTCACGTTATCACTGTCTTACTGAAATACTTCTGCTAATCAGCTGTGGGCCACGATTACCTATAACTGTGTCTATTAATGCAGATTGTCTGTCGTTCTCACTACTTTGAGGAAAGATTACGCATGGAGCAAGATTTGTTTTACCAACGTTTATGTTACATCAGTCATTCACGCTAGAGCTCGGCTAATGTATACATTGCATACATGCACTGTTATTGATACAGTTCCCACGTGTTCACCGCAACATCTTACAAAAATACTCGGTAAATAAATTAGTGCAAGTAAAATAATCGGTTTGTTGATGGACATGCACTTGTTAATGCTGATGCTGAGGAATTACAGTTGCAACATCTCATATAATGTACCTCAAACTGAGTAGCGTATCACTGAGAAACACTGAGTCCAGCTCGAGTCGTCCTGATGGAGGTTCGGGTTCAATAACTAGTTCTTCCAATGTTTCATCATCAGACTCGCGCTCGCATTGATATGGTCAAATCAACGTCATCGTTCATTACTGTGTTTAGTTTACAGTGTCCGAAGCCTCAGAACAGCTGACATTGTTATGGCAATGAGCGTTTTTGTTTTCGACGTGCTGTACACGGTAAACCAATCACAACAGACTGAGCTGTCTGGCCAATCAGAGCAGAGTAGCTTGCGGAAAGCAGGGATTTAGAGAGATTGATTCATCTGACGAGTCGTTTGAGAATCATTATAAAATGTGGTGATGTGCAAATGTATATCATGAGGAAATTAAACAGTTTTTTGACCTTTGATGCATGTAAACATGTTGTAGGAGACTCCACAACAACATTAGGAAACTTTAAAATAGCATAATAGGGGCCCTTTAAAAAATACAGTTACTTATGCGAACATGTTGTAATTTGTTTGCATGCATGCGAGTTGTGTGCATTGTGAATCATGCACATAAATGTGAACTTGTATCTGTGATTGCACGTACATGAATTGTGCAAGTGTGTGAATTGTTTGTGATTCATGTCTTTGTGAATAATGCATGTAGCATGTTTGTTTAATGCGCACAAGTACTAGTGATTTTGTGTGCATATGTGTGTGATTTGTTTGTGTATTGTGAATAATAATTGATGCATGTCAACCTGTTGTAGGAGAGTCCACAACAACATTAGGAAACTTTAAAATAGCACAATAGGAGCACTTTAAATTAGAAACAGGTAATATTTTGACATGTGGCATAAGGTCAGAGGTCAGATCAACAGATTACGTGTCTCACCCTTCAGTAACAGACACAGGTGTTCATCGTCAGATCTCTGGACGGGTACGGCAGGAGCGTCTGACCGCTGGTACGTGACACTTTGACCCTCCAGATCCCAGTAGGCCAGAACAGTGTTTGCGTTCGCAGGAGAAACGAACGTAACCAGCGCGGAGAACTCGGACACGTTCAGGCCCGTCGGCGTGGCTCTCTCCGGCACGGTGAAACACGTCACAGCGCCCCCTGGCTTCACGGAGGACTGGGAGAGTTTGGCAGTGGCGGTCGCCCGTCGGCACTCGATGTGTGTGAAGTCTCTGAACCAGGGGAACCTGCGACCCGGGCGAACCGGGCCTTTACATCGACTATACAGCAACGACAGACGTGACTCCCACGACCTGAACACATTTAATAAACGGCCCGGGAAATGAAGTGTTAGATAGTGTTGCATTATGGAGATGCATTATAAAGAACGAAGTCAGATTTATATGTGACCCTGGACCACAAAACCAGTCTCGAGTCGCACGGGTATAAGTGTGGCAATAGCCAACAATACATTATATGGGTCAAAATTATCGATTTTTCTTTTATGCCAAAAATCATTAGGATATTAAGTAAACATCATGTTCCATGAAGATATTTTGTACATTTCCTATCGTAAATATATAAAACATTTATTTGTGTGAGTGAATTCAGCACAATCTCGAACATAAATGAACAAATTTAAAGGCAATTTTCAAAAAATGACCCTTGTGACTGGTTTTGTGGTCCAGGGTCACACGATAGTACCTGTCTGTTTGAAAGGGTTTATCCAGTATGGTCAGGTTGTGGGCGGAGCTTGCGATGCTGTCCTGATCCCATGATTCATTGGGCACGAGAGACGGCGGATTAGGGGCGGCGCGACAACACAAGTGATCTGGATACATCCTGAAATACACACAAAAACAATAGGAAATAGATCTGGAAATTGCAGTTTACTTCACGTTATTTAATCGCAATGTTATATAATGTATATATATAATGTATACATATATCCAAGATGCTTAATTTTAATTATACTTTATTCATATAATATACATATAGTATTTATATAGGTAAACAAATATATGAAAAACACACAAAAAACAATAACGGATTATAAAGCGTTTAAGGACACAAAAGTGGATACAGGCGATTGAGAAAGAGCGCAACGTGTCGTATTACTCTGAGAACTAACGTACGCCACTGAGGGGAACTTTATCAGTGACAGGAGTGAACCTTACAGAAATATAATATATAAAACTGACATTTGGATATTTGACTTACCAGTGACTCAATATTTACTCCACACGTAGAGGTGGACAAAGTAGACAACTTCCTTATGTAGGATTACAAATTTAAGAATATGTTTAAGATCTGCTGATCCTACTTCCTTACATAACATCACATGAAAAACTAAGGTGAACTACACTGTATTGGGCATTCAAGGTGAACATGATGGTATCCATTTACTGATTAGATTCAATATAGTTTCCATTGAAGGGTTTTTGTTAGTCTTTTAGCTTCCTACTGAGAGTTGAACTATGTGTGAATGTTAACATAGTCTTAGCTCTCGTGACCATGTGTTGTTTATACAATTTGGGGAATACCATTATCTCCAGTTGGGGGTAATTGCCTCTATTGTCTTTAGATGATTAGATTTAGTGGTCATCTCTAAGGCAGTGTGTAAGGTCAAGACTTTTAAGGACTGTCCACTGAATGCCTATAAGATACCATGTAAAGTTACGTTAGTTAGACTTGATGACTGCAGCTACGACAGCTCGTGTTCTCAATAAAGAATCCTGCTGAAGAAAGAACCAAGTCTCCTGGTCTTCGATTCTAAGTTTCCAACACTTACTTGAGTGAAAGTACAGATACTACTGGTCAAATATTACTCCATTACAAGTAAAAGTTGTAAAGACCGATTTTTACTTCAGTAAAAATACAGAAGTACTCATTTTTAAAAGTACTTAAGTATCAAAAGTAAATGTCAATGCATTGTTTTATTATTGTTGCATTGTTGTGTGTAATACTTACAGTACCTTAAGCCTCTGAATCTATGCCAGCCTTCCCTCATATCAGTATCACATGTATTTCTAGAACACAGTTCCAGTCGTGGGATTGAATGTGAGATTGAATCAGTCACTCAATAACGTCCACAATGGTTTCGGACACCCAAATGGCTGTTCCCTCAAAGAGTGCCCTATTTAAAGTTTTTTTTGGCTTTTAGTATGAATATGTTAGCCTTACTGTTATCTATAAGCTAGTGTGCTCCAAAACAATGACATCATTCGCATTTAGAAGACCAAACCCAACGTTGAAAATGAAAATCAGGTTGATGTCAGAATCCAATATCAGACTGACGTTGATCTCCAATGTTGGACAGACGTTCCAACCAAAATCCAACGTCGGATGCTGACGTCAACTCGACTTTCATTTCCAACCAAAATGCAACCCCTGACTGACATCACTACTTTCTCCTCCTTGACACAAATGTAGTGGAGTAAAAATACGATATTTGTCTTTCAGATGTAGTGAAGTTAAAGTAAAAAGTTTCCAGAGAAAATAATACTCAAGTAAAGTACACTCAAAAAGTGTACTTAAGTACAGTACTCAAGTAAATGTACTTTGTTACTGTCCACCTCTGCGTAGTGCATACTGAGTGTCAGGATCATACAATTTACCCATTCGGTCCAGCCTGTCTCCACTTCTGTGTCCTTAAACGCTGTTTTTTGTGGTCGACAGTTTATAAAAACGTATTTCTGGGTTATTTCGCTTGTTTGCTGTACACTCTGTCACATAGCAGCTTTCAGACATTATGACGCGTGTCGCTCTGTCTCTATTGTACTGTATAACATTAATAGCAGAATTGAACATGCACCGGAAGTAGTGGTTGAGGTCGAGGGCGAGGGCCTGGTTCTGCCGGGTCACGGTCACCGCCGTACTGAGATCATGTGAGATCTGGATCAGACAGAACGAGACGGATGGAGAGACGTCTGCTGAACCGCAGTATAAGAGAAAGTCCACCGTCGCCAGGAGCTTCCCATCAGTGCTGTCGAACACGTCTGACACACAGCGTCAAGGAGAACACAGCTCAAGGGCAAAACTCAATTATACACATTTAAAAAGAGACATTCATTCGAAAATTACTAAATAAATAAATAAAAAGTATTTACATTATGGTAGTATTTTTTGTACTGCCTTTAAAACCACTGAGAATTTAAAAATATATATATATTTTTAAATATAATGAAATCTTTGAATTGTACTATGCATAAGAGACATATATACATACAAAAACATTAAAAAAATTAATTACTCCAAACTTTTGACCAGTAGTGTGTGTATATAATAATATATAATTGTTTAATATAATTTAAAAGTTTGAAATACTTAAGAGATTTTTAAAAATATTATATTATATTAATTATTTAATATAATTTAAAAGTTTGGAATACTTAAGTTTTTTTTTAAATATTAATTTATTTTAAATAAATTGTTTAATATAATGAAAAAGTTATAAATAGTAAATATATCAATATATTATCATAAATAAATGTAATTATACTGCACACATTAATTGTATTATTATAAAGTAATAGCCTTATCTTCTAGATTGATTCAGATATCTTCTAGATACAATTACAATAAAAATATGTCCTAATGTCCATAAATAAACCTCAACCATCTCAAAGGTGAACTGCAGCATGTCTGGTTCAGAGAAGGCCTGTCATTTCTCTGACTGAAGGATACACGCGAGTCCAGTGCTGAGCAGAAGGAACAGCATTCCCCGACAGAGCCGCTGATCCACACAGGATAAACCCGTCGGGATCGGTGTGTCGAGGCGGCAGGAGGAGTGTGTGTCGAGGCTCGAGGTCTCGTCGGTCCAGCGCAGCGTCAGCAGGACAGAAGTGTTGACCAGCAGAACACATAGACCATCAGTGAAGCTCAGTGGAGAGAGAGAGAGCAGCTCACACACATCTGAGGAGGAGAGTGGGCGATCACACACATCATGGACACAGCAGGGTTTAAAGGGGTGGTGTCATGCCCCTTTTTACAAGATGTAAAATAAGTCTTTGTATTACTCCCCCAGAGTGTGTGTGTGTGTGTGTGAAGTTTTAGCTCAAAATACCCCACAGATATTTTTATATAGCATGTTAAAATTGTCCTTTTTTTTAGGGTGAGCAAAAACTAGGGGTGACCCCGAATAGTCGAAGATTCGATGCTTCGATAGGAGGAGCCTGATTCGACTACCGATCTCACGGTCGAATCTTCGCTGAGGTGTTATGAAACGAGGATCATGCCACTTTGGCTATATGAGGGCGCTCAATGTCTGATTTCACATAGAACTAGCTTTTATGTAAATACGTTAATATTCAGCCAATTATGATAATGCTGTAGGCCTATATAAAAATGTGCAAAGAAAGAAGCTTTTAATAAACATTTTTTAAACGTGCGTGAATAAATCCAAACACCCCGTGACAGATTTAAGTTTCACTTTCAATCCGTGACCGACAGAGGAGCGTCTTCGCGGCAAGGATTTAAATCTTTAACAATGTCTGGGATAAGAAAATCTAAAGTGTGGATGTACACCATCATAAAGGATATTCTCCAAGGCTGGATTTAGCATCAGGAAAACCATGATCGCACTTCTGCCGGCCAACGTTAACATGTTTCACCATAGACTGGGTTTCACGTTAGAATGTATTTTATCCGCGCGCACAATTTGAAAATACTCCAACGGACAGACAGAGTGAAAGACTTTCAGGATTTGTTCTCTCGATCAGGTACAAGTGATTTCAAAACTTTTCAGCCGGTTCTAATTTTATTTTTGGATGCTGTGAACATTTTTAGCTAAAAAGACTGCCACTCCAGTTTAGCATTTATTGTTGTTTCTGCAGTTAAAAAGACAAAGTTGAAAATTCTGGCTACTATCGTTATTTTTATAATTTCTTTATTTTTATTTTATTTATTAATCTGTCAGGGTTATCTAATCTAACTCTTTGTGGCTTGTGTTTTGAATATATGTTCCCCTGCACTTTAGGCATTTTGCACACATTTGCTCCTCATCCTGTGACTTGATTCTGATTTATTTCGTTTTGTATTTTTATTTATTAGAAAGGTATATTCTGTTCTAATCTAATTTAGTAAATTAATTGTTTATTTTTTCGGTGCATCGATGTTGTGCTGTAGGCAGGCCTGCTCGCACAGGTAATTTAGCCGATTTAATTTGATTTGCATGTGAAATGCAAATCTGCAGTGTGGTCTTTCTGGAGTTATTTATGTTATTTCTTAGTTTTATTGATCAAAAATGTTTTTATACATTTTCTTCTATATCTTTGTGTGATTTTCTGTACATCGCGGCTTTGAAACGTTAAAGCCCCGCCCCCAGCCCCACCCCCATACACATGATTCGACTATTAGTCGACTATAGGCAAGACATGACGATTCTGATTCGACTATGAAAATCCATAGTCGGGGACAGCCCTAGCAAAAACGCGTCGTTTTGTGCGTGTCCCTTTAAATGCAAATGAGCTGCTGCTCCCGGCGCAGAGGGCGGAGCTTTAAGAGCTTGTGTGTGTGTGTGTATGTGAAGTTTTAGCTCAAAATACCCCACAGATATTTTTTATAGCATGTTAAAATTGTCATTTTTTTAGGGTGAGCAAAAACGCGTTGTTTTGTGTGTGTCCCTTTAAATGCAAATGAGCTGCTGCTCCCGGCACAAAGGGTCGGAGCTTTAAGAGCTTGTGTGTGTGTGTGTGTGTGTTTTAGCAGCTCCGATTACCTCTTCTCAACATGTGCTGCGTCTCAATTCGCCTACTTATACTACGCCCTAAAAGTATGAACTCTATTTGTGAAGAAAAAGTAGATACTTTTGAGTGTGTATCAGAAGAGTAGATAAGCTTTGGGACAAACATCACATCATACAATTGCGTTTAACGGTTGCTCTCTGTCATCCTGTCACTGTAAACTGACCTGTCAATCATCTTTTCACAGTTAAAATCATCTAAATTTAATTTAATTTCCAACCGTAACGGAGAGAAAAGCAGAAGCACGTTGATCTGCAGTCGCGGGTCTTTCATGCGGAGACTCTCCTCATATTAATGCATTATTAATGACGCATTTAAAAGTTAATGGCCAAACGGATCTTAAAAGTCCACATTGTTATTGCAGATGAAATATAACATGGAGAACATAAAATAAGTATTTTTTCTATCAGGTTAAACTTTGAATAGTCATTCAAACCTTTATCTGAACCTCTCACCGTCGGTCGCGCATATCCACCATGTTTTGTAGTTAACACCGCTTTTTCACCTCGTGTTTGTAGTTCCTCCTCCAAATCGCAATGGATTGTGGGTAATATTAGCTGTTATAGTGAGCACGGATCCACACTTCGAAAATCCACCAGAAACAGTAGATCATCCGGGGATAGTATGCAAATGCACGTTTGACTCACCCCCTTTGTTGCATGTTCCTAGGGGCGGGGTTAATGTTAATTTTAGGGTTGGTGATGTCACTAACCCGGGAGGAATGTTGTGTAGTCCTTTCCAGCCGTTTGTTGTAGTCTTTAAAAAACTATTTCTTTAAGGCGAGACACGGCAGGCAAAAACAGAGATTTTTCATACAGTGGTCAGTTTTGAGATTTTGGGCTAGTTCACTCCTTCAATATGTGTTCTTTCAAGCAGCTGTAAAGAAAACGTTGAAAATATACATTAAGATGTTTATTTTATTACATTTTGTTTACTTGCGGCAGTGAGTTTCTCACCAGGAAGTTATCATTCCAACGTGACTCGCTGAGCTCCGTCTGTTCACTGAAGTCTGTCATGACCGGTATCATTGTAAAGTCTCCTGCACAACGCTATGTAACCCAAATATGGGCATTTCCTTTGTATCAGTAACCAATCGTGAATATCCAAAGGGGGATTTAAAGCTAATGACGAAATCTCATTTAGAGCTGTTTAACTATTTAAATGCCGTTTTCTCAAAATGAGTTTTTCATTCTCCAGTACAAACATCTCAGTCTATGTACACCAAACTCTCCAGTTATACACTTAGCAGTATTCTGAAGATATTTTCAGAGGGATTTGTTAATAAATCATTCCTGGCCTGATTTATGTGACATTTAAAAAAAAATAAAAATATGGCGAAAATCCATTTTTAAGGCTATGGACAGAATATTTTGATTTTCTAGGTAATGAAAGCATATATCCTGAAATCCCTCTGATTTTTTTTTTCATCTTGTGTGTAAACAAAATGAAAAAAGAATTTTGCTCCTGGCTTTATCATATGTTCAGATCCATCTACCGAAAATATATGCAAAATTGTGCATATTTAATGAGATAATGCCTAATTAAACATACAAATTTCTAAAACTTGTAATACATTTTTTTTTATATACTTGTGCAAGTAATCAACTGAGGAAATTTCATGGTGATATCTATTATTTAAATTTTTTACCCTATTCACCTGTAGTGTCTCGCCTTAAAGGTCAAGTTCGGTATTTTACACTTAAAGCCCTGTTTACAGATCGTATCTGATGAAATAGAACAGTTAAGATTAAAATTTGGACACATGCTGCTGTCCCGAGAATTTTAGGTTTATTTCGCTTCACCCCCCCACCCCCACAATGGTTGTCTATATGCACTGGAAGATTCCGTCCTAAAAACACATTAAACTTTCGTTTACAAAGACGTGAAACTCACCGAGTGGTCAGGGGTGTTCACTGATATGTTCCATCAAAAATCGCTGAAAAAGATGCATTCCAACAGGTTTTATCGTAGTTTTTGTCCAACTCCATTGACTTGTATAGGACGTGCTGTGAGACCGCAGCACCTTTACGGTATTACTCCGCCGCTTCTTCTTCTGCTTCTTCTGTGTATTCAATGAAATGCCCGTGGTTTGCTTGCAATTGGCAAAGGTGCATTATCGCCACCAACTGGGCTGGAGTGTCTATTATTCAAGCTCTCAACGGAAGAATCACGGGTGTGACGCGTTTGGCAAAATAGGTCCACAAAAGCGAAATAAACCTAAAATTCTCGGGACAGGAGCATGTGTCCAAATTTTAATCTTAACCGTTCTATTTCATCAGATACGATCTGTAAACAGGGCTTTAAGTGTAAAATACCGAACTTGTCCTTTAAAAAGCAAATATCTCCCTTTGCTTTGAACTTTGAGCGCCGTAACTTTGCAGATGTGGTTTATGCTCAAAAAGCAACATTACACACTAAATGTTTCTAAACAAATTCTACAATATTCACTCACGACAGTAAAATAGGGCATTCTAAGTAAATCTACTGCAGTATTTCCTCTCTCAATAAGTAGAAAATGTGTTTAACACCCAGTCATGCTTGAAAAAATAAAATAATATACTGTGAAACCGGTATAATTCTGAAAAATACCTTTGGTCACACCGGCCAGCACTAATGTGAAGGTGTGTGTGTGTGTGTGTGTGTGTGTGTTCTCTCACCGGGGTGTTTGTCCTGGACGCAGCGCAGCAGCGAGTCAGAAGGCGTCACACACACAAGCTGCACCTGATCCTGAAGGTCCAGCTCATACAGTCTCAGATCCCACTGAGAGTCCAGCAGGAGCAGCTTCGGCTTCACATCACGACCACCGGGATCTGACAGATCTTCCCACAGGAAACTCAACGGCACAAACAAACACTCATTATAATGATAAATATTATTTTCTTAATATTATGTAAAAATAGAAATTGTATAAACACTATATTTATTAAACAGTTATAAATAGTAAATATACCAATATATTATCATAAATAAATGTAATTATACTGCACACATTAATTGTATTATTATAAAGTAATAATAATACATAATGATAATAATAATATCATAAATCATATTTTTTATAAATGTTACAAACTTATAATGAAAATATATTTATTAATATTGTTATTGTTAGTATTGTTGTTATTTTGTGTGTTTGTGTGTGTATATGTATATATGAGTGTGTATATATGTGTGTGTGTGTGTGTGTGAGTAAACATAACTGTGTTTGTGTGCGTGTATATATTTGTGTGTGTGTCTGTGTATGTATATATATATATATGTGTGTGTGTGTATATATATATGTGTGTGTGTGTGTGTGTGTGTAAACAGTAGTTTACATGATTTAACAACAACAGAAGTTTAAAATATGACCTATATACAGCTGCAATTAACTGCAATGTTACATATACAAATGCATAACTATTACAGGTTAAGAGTGTTTTCAGTGAAAGACTCACTCAGTGCAGGAGTGCTGTAGTGTGTGTGAGGATCTGATGCTCTCAGAGATGTTCCTCACGGTCACTTCACCTCCAGCATTCAGACAACACAACACTGACGGGCCTTTACTGAGCCTGACCCTCACTGTGTCCTCAACACCTGCACACACACCCGAGTCCTCAACACCTGCACACACACCAGTGTCCGGCAGCAGGTCCACCTCCAGCGCCTCTGTCCTGCTCAACACCTGCAGCATCTCGAACCGCTGTCAGTCACTCAGGAACAACACACACCCTTCATCAGGAAACACAAACCAAGAGACGATCGAGATGGAAAAACAAAGTCCTCAAAAAACGAACTAAAGCGTTCGTTCTAAAGTCAAAACACCAGCCTCCATGATGCCAACAAACCCCAGCTGATCATCACATGCGCGTCACGTGAACAGCAGGAAAACCAATCAAACACAGCACCCATTTCCTCTACGTAATTTCTTTTGCAAATAATATTTAATTGTGACATGACATGTCAAAATATGTCATACTAGTTGTATTTATGAGATTAAAAGTCGAAGTTATGACATATTAAATTGGAATTATGATATATAAAGTTAAAATATGACATACTGATTCATATTTATGAGATGAAAAGCCGAAATTATGACGTACTAAATCGAAATAATGACATAAATCGATTCGATTTTAATCTCATAATTATGACTTTTATATAATATTAATAATAATAATTTTAACAACGTGAATGAGCTACTACATTAAATAATTATTTGTGTTGCCACTTGCTCAAACAGCAAAAGAAAAACTCCACAATAGTGTTTTCACAATTTTAAAAAAGAGGGGAAAAATAGAGAGATTGATATCGCCAGTCGGAAGAGAGAAAGAAAGATGTCACTCCCAGAAACACCCTCACAGCAGCGTTAACTAGTTTCTTGTAATTTGATGCAAAGGAATACAAGGTATAGTGTTATAAATGTACATATACATAATAAAAAATAAAAAACTTTGAAGGATTTACGATGTTGATGACCGTTAAAACGCGTCATCACGAACTATTCTCTGCTCGGCTGTTGATCGCTCTGGTCTGACTCTCTGTGAACGCGGAAGAGCAGAAGCGCGTGACCGTTGAAGCAATGGCGATGGACCGGACCGGACCATGGAGCTCGTGTTCGGACTGCTGAACCGAGTCTGGATCCCCACGGGACTTTCTGACTTGACGAATGACAAGAGAAGCAATAAGATGGAGGAAAAAGCGCTGGAGGTGTATGGTGAGTAACGATGACCTTAACAAAGATGTACTGCGGCGTTTCAGGGTAACTTACAGCGATGGTGTCAGTTGGAAATAAATACCATGGTACATTTGACAGATAACGTGAACCATGGGACGGAATCATTACCGTATTCATATAACAAATACCTGTTACTTCAAAGAATACCATGATATATTACTATGGTACATATCCATAATACAAAACATGATAATATCATGGTACAGTGATGGTGTCAGGTGTAAATACCATGATATTGTATTTGTATACAATGGTAAACATTACCATAATCATATACCAATATATTTTCCTGGCTGGTACTTTAAAGAATGCTATTGTATTACCATAGTACATATCCACAACAACAAAACAACAAGGTATTACCATGGTACAGTACCAAAGTTTTGAATTTATTAATTTTGGTATTTTGATGGAAACCAAGGTAAATGTTAGATTTCTTCACAGATATTTTCCTTGTTTTTGTGTGATTCTCTCTGTTTTCACAGACGTGATCCGGACGATCCGTGATCCGGAGAAGCCCAACACTCTGGAGGAGCTGGACGTCGTGACGGAGAAGTGTGTGTGTGTGCAGGAGCTCGGAGACGAGGAATACCTCATCATCATTAAGTTCTCTCCCACCGTCCCACACTGCTCTCTGGCCACGCTGATAGGTGTGTGTGTGTGTGTGTGTGTGTGTGTGTGTGTGTGTGTGTGTGTGTGTATGTATGTATGTACATGTTTTTCTATCCCGGTGGGGAATTAACCCTGAATGCACACTGGGACCTAAACTGAGGAAACAAGATTATAAATCATACAGAATTAGTTTTTTTGAAAATGTAAAAATGCTGAAAGTTTTGTGTGATGGGTAGGTTTAGGGGTCGGGTTAGTGTGTGTGTGTGTGATGGGTAGGTTTAGGGGTTGGGTTAGTGTGTGTGTGTGTGTGTGTGTGATGGGTAGGTTTAGGGGTCGGGTGAGTGTGTGTGTGATGGGTAGGGTTGGGTTAGTTTGAGTGTGTGTGTGTGATGGGTAGGGTTGGGTTAGTTTGAGTGTGTGTGATGGGCAGGTTTAGGGGTCGGGTTAGTGTGTGTGTGATGGGTAGGTTTAGGGGTTGGGTTAGTGTGTGTGTGTGTGATGGGTAGGTTTAGGGGTTGGGTTAGTGTGTGTGTGTGATGGGTAGGGTTGGGTTAGTTTGAGTGTGTGTGTGATGGGTAGGTTTAGGGGTTGGGTTAGTGTGTGTGTGATGGGTAGGTTTAGGGGTTGGGTTAGTGTGTGTGTGATGGGTAGGTTTAGGGATGGGGTTAGTGTGTGTGTGTGATGGGTAGGTTTAGGGGTTGGGTTAGTGTGTGTGTGTGATGGGTTGGGTTAGTTTGAGTGTGTGTGTGATGGGTAGGTTTAGGGGTTGGGTTAGTGTGTGTGTGTGATGGGTAGGTTTAGGGGTTGGGTTAGTGTGTGTGTGTGATGGGTAGGGTTGGGTTAGTTTGAGTGTGTGTGTGATGGGTAGGTTTAGGGGTCGGGTTTGTACAGTATAAAAAACATTACATCTATGGAGAGTCCCCACAAAGATAGTGTGTGTGTGTGTGAGAGAGAGAGTGTGAGTGTGTATGTATGAGTGTGAGAAATGATAAGACCAAACAGTCATGTGACCTCAAACGTTCATCACTGCACCTCACAGATAGCAGACAATGCAGAAAACACACACACCGTATCTTTTGTTGACAACGACACGATCACACTGTACAGCAACACAGATCAAGAACAAAACTACAAGGCCTGTCATAATTATTACATAATTGTTAATCCATTATCTTGACCGGCTTAAACACTTCACAAGAGTAAAGACACGAGACAGACTGCATTCAGTACAGGGTCTGATCAGAGTAATCTCTCAGATTATATATATATTAATCTACACAGAACTGATATTTGCTTTCCCACTAAAAATGAACAGGATTCAATGCGTTCTGGTGTTTGATGCTGCAGAAAACATGCTTATGAAGCTCTAACGATCAGATTAATGTGAACAGAGTTTCATATAGTGAACCTTACGAATAAATAATTGTACTTATTAATCATATCAATCCACAGCAGGCGATAGTGGGTGAATCATATTTCACTTCAAAATCAAGAGACATAAAAAAAATGGTTTTGCATTAAGAAAATGACTTATTTTGTATTTGTGACATTATTTTTAATAGTAATAAAAATTCACAACACAGTGTTTTATCCTGCATAAATTAAAGGAAGAACGACAAATACTACCTTTAATTAAAATAATAAATAAATAAAATTATTATTAATAATAATAATATATGTGAACTTAAATAAGATATAATACATTAATGAGAAATTAATTCCATGTTATTCCATGTTCAAATAAATAAATGTGCAAAATGATCAACATTATTAAAAAAAATAATGATATAAACAAATAAATAATAGCTCAAATCACAATGTTGCACAAATCTTTTATTCTCTTTAACCTTGTGCTGTATTATTATTTTATTTTTTATCCGACGAATCTTTTGCAAAATGCCATAATACGGATTTGAGCTTTTATGGGTTCTGGTGAAACTCTTTTATCATTTCTTGAGCTCAGAATCGTTCTTGTTCCTCGATTCGATACGTGTAGAGTTTAACTAGACAAGACTCGCCTCATTATCCGTGTGTGACCTCGACCGGCTGATCTCAGGAGACCCGAGGTCACGACCAGTGTGATGGGTCTCTGAATAAATAAAATGGTAAACTGTATATTAAACTAACCATAATTCTGACATCTAACCTTTACTTCTCCTTTAGGCCTAACATTCTAACATTTGAACAAAATGCACTGTGTGTTGAAGATTCAGAGACGCTGGCTGGACCATATCAAAAATATAACAGTCTAGAATATTCTCATGACATATTGAGTAACCAACTGAACTTAGATTCGCTTCTGCCTAGTAACAGTAGGGTTTGCATATGAAGAACCAATCAAACTGTAGGGAAATGATGTAATGCATCATGTCGGTTGTGCCATGCTCCTGTCCTATAAAACCTGTTGTATTGTTTTTTGCTGGTGGGATTTATCTGAGATCCTCCGGCCGTGATTAAAGCACACTCGAGATAATTAAGCCAAGTCACCTTTATTTATACAGCGCTTCTGACACCACAGATCGTTTCAAAGCAGCTTTACGGAGATAACAGGAAAATAATGCAAATAGCATAACAGTCACAGCTTAATGGTGTTCAGTGATGGTTCATTTCTGTTTTAAAAAAGTTATTAATTTAGTTCATATATATATATATATATATACACTACTGTTCAAAAGTTTGGGGTCAGTAAGATTGTTTTATGTTTTTAAAAGAAGTCTCTTCTGATCACCAAGGCTGCATTTATTTGATAAAAAACAATAAAAAAAAGTAATATTGTGAAATATTAAATGACTGTTTTCTATTTTAATATATTTTAAAGTGTAATTTATTCCTGTGATCAAAGCTGTATGTTCAGCATCATTACTCCAGTCTTCAGTGTCACATGATCCTTCAGAAATCACTCTAATATGATGATTTGATGATCAAGAAACATTTATGATTATTATCAGTGTTGAAAACTGTCGTGTACAATTTTTTTTTTCTAAATTCTTTGATGAATAGAAAGTTCAAAAGAACAGCATTTATTTAAAATAGAATATTTTCTAACATTATAAATGTCTTTACTGTCACTTTTGATCAGTTTAACTCATCTTTGATGAATAAAAGTATTGATTTATTTGATTTCTTTCCCCCAAAAATAAAATTAAAAATCTTACTGACCCCAAACTTTTGAACGGTGGTGTGTGTATATGTATATAGCCGCTCTGGAGAAAACCGTAATAGGACCAGAGTACGAACAACAAACTGTATGAAATAAACCCTAATGTGGGTAAAAGTTGCATCTCTTCTTTCAACAATCGCTGGGATCAGATCATATGTGACCCTGGATCACAAAACCCAAAACACAAAATATGTGTGGCAATAGCCAACAATACATTGTATGGGTCAAAATTATAGATTTTTCTTTTATGCCAAAAATCATTAGGATATTAAGTAAAGATCATGTTCCATGAAGATATTTTGTCAATTTCCTAACGTAAATATATAAAACATTTATTTTTGTGAGTGAATGCAGCACAATCATGAACATAAATGCACAAAATATAAAGGCGATTTTCTCAATGTTTGCATTTTTTTGCACCTTCAGATTCCAGATTTTCAAATAGTTGTATCTCGGCCACATATTGTCCTATCATAACAAACCATACATCAATGGGAAGATTATTTATTCAGCTTTCATGTGATGTATAAATCTCAATTTCAAAATATTGACCCATGTGACTGGTTTTGTGGTCCAGGGTCACATATAATGGTGTCAATATTGTTGAATATTAGATTAAATGTCCCCAACTAAGCAAAAAGCCAATGGTGACAAAAGTGTAGAGGAACCAAAACTCCATCAGTGACCCTTTGAGAGAAGCCAGACTCAGTTCTCTGGCTGACGAGTGATCAGTGTATGATTATGATTCACACAGTATTATTGAAAGAAGAAGAAATCTCCCACCACTGCTAATGAAACCCTTCTGTTATTCCCTGTTCCTGCAGGTTTGTGTTTACAAGTCAAGCTTCAGCGCTGTCTGCCGTTCAAACACAAGGTACGTCTCACCGCTAAAGCTCAGAGGTGTTCAGAGGTCTCCTCGGATGTTTGGATGATCTATTATTAGCCGTGTGGAAATGGGAAAGAATGGGAAGAGTAAACAATCTCCTCATGGCATGTAGGCTTTTAATGAGACGTCACATTAATGAAAGCGAACGTGACGGCTGTTGTCGGACTCTCTCTCGGAGCCTTTCGTGTTTCTGATGTCCTTTTCTGTCTGGTGTCTTTTTTTATATCTCATTTTCTCTCTGGCTTTCTTCCCTTCCAGCTGGAGATTTACATAACTGAGGGAACGCACTCGACCGAGGAGGACAGTGAGTGTTCGTCTTCATCACTGCAGTTTCACACGACCCTCCGGCCCAGATCTCCTCTAGTGCATCAACACAAGCTTGTTAGATGTGCTCTTTACACTCTTCATTAGCAAAGCTCGCGGCAACTTTTAATCTGTTTTTGTTTCTGGAAAAATATAGCGTTTCTATATTTTGTATTTTAATTATTTAAAATTAAATATGTGATTTTATTTGATCATTTTTATAATTAAAAAAAGTTTTTTTTAATTATAATAAAATCATATATATATATATATATATATATATATATATATATATATATAAAATATCAAATTATTTATTCATTAATTTATCAAATTTATAAACAAATTTAAAATATTGTTTTATGCATAAATAGACAAAGCAATTTGTGAAAAAATTTTATTATATACATTATTTTATTTAATTATTTTAATTTTAGTTAAATATATATATATATATATACACTTTGACATAATATAAAAAAAATTGATTTCATATATATATATATATAAAAATGACTTATTTTTTATAAAATGCATTAATTCATATATAATTTTAATAATATATACATCTTAAATAATTATCACTTTAATTCATATATTTTAATGATATATACAATTTAAATAATTATCATTTTATACGTATATTTAATTATATATATATATATATATATATATATAAACATATATGACTTGTTTGTTTAAAATGCATTAATGTAATTGATATATTTTAATAAATACAATTTTAATAATTTTAATTTTCATATTTTAATAATATATAACATTTAAATAAATTAATTAATCAAATATAATGATGGCAAATGAGACATCCATCAATAAATAAATAAAATAAATAATTATTTTTACAGAATCTTTAGCCAAAATTCCCAAAAATGATCATCCATTGACAAAACTGTTTGATAAAGTGGGAAAGGAACTCTTGTATTATTGTACATCTGTGTTTGATCACTGACCCTCGATGATAATCTCCCTCAATATCGTCCGCTTGTTTGTCCCGATCTGCTGGAAACGTGCGTCCGTCGTCCAGCGGGAGATTAGATCTGTGTGAGAGTTGCTGAATCTCTTAACTGGTTCTCCTGTGTCCTTCTCTCTCAGTTAACAAACAGATCAACGATAAGGAGCGCGTGGCGGCCGCCATGGAGAACCCGAACCTCCGGGAGATCGTGGAGCAGTGTGTTACTGAACCAGACGACTGACACACACACACACACACACACACAGATCATGTCTGATGAAACTAGACAACTAAGCACAGCAGGACTTTTGCCAGACGAGAAGTTGCCTGGATGAAGGAAGAAGATCTTTCCCGTTTGTTTGTTTCATTGAAGAGCAATGTTCCTCAAGCTGACAGACAAAACACACACTTCCTGGGCAAACAATCATGTTGCAATGTTGCATCAGCTCATGAAAGAACACCTTTAAAGGTTAGTTCACCTAAAAACAGACTAACCCTCATGTCCCCAAACATCAGACTTTTTGCCTGTGCAACACAGATGATGTTCAACAACGTCTGAGCTTCTGTTTCCGTACACTCAGAGTGGATTTGACTATGAACTGCTCAAAAAAGGCACAAAAAACACATTAAATTGATTATTTATGAGCAAAAATAGCAAAAATATATGAGGAAAAAAAAGTGCACTACTTTCTGACACTATAATGTTGTTATTCAGTGTCAGTGTGCAGAACACAGCAGCTCAGACGTTCTGTCCTGATGTCCGGGGTGTGAGACCACATGAGGGACAGGAGATTACAACACATTTGAACGTTTGGGGAAACAAAAGACTTTAGTTGCCGGGGACATTTTGATCCTGCAGATTATATGTGAGATTAACTCGTTTTTAACGTTTCTTTCTTTTTTTTTTTTTTGTGCTGGACAATAATGAGTTTGTAAATAACTTGATTTTATAAGGGAAAAGTCTATATTTGTAGAACTCAAGATGTTATGAATAAAACCCTTCTCGGAGAAGTGACGTGAGAAGAGTGTGTTTATGCAGATGTGGCTCCCAGGCTCATGGAAAACATGGAAATATTAATCATGGGGGTTTATATATGTGTTTTATAGGCCTGGAGAAGTCATTTAAGTTAATAAAATCTTTTTTTTTTTTTATCATAATTGTATCGTGAATATAATTTTTATTTTCCAATTAGCTGGGAATTAATTTTTGTGAGTGAAATCTCTATAAATTAGTTTTTACAAATTATGTCACAACAGACTGGAAAAACGTATGGAAATACATTAGTCAAAGTGTGTGTTAACTGGTTAAACTGAATAAATAAATAATTAAATTATTTCATTTTCAATAATAATTTATGAAATAATTCATAAATGTATTAATATTCGGTTGAAAAAAAGTAACATTTAATTATTATTAATAATAATTCATACTAAATAAATGTATATTTTAATTAAAGAATGTAATTTTTTATATTAAATAACATCTAATTCTTACTAAATAATTTATAAAATGTATATTCAAATAAAAAAGTAAAACATTTTAATTTTAAATAATAATATAAAATAATTCATACTAAATAATAATTTATAAATATATTTAAATTGAAAAAAATTCACATTTAAATATTATTTAATCTAATTCATACTAAATTTATAAACATTTCAATTTAAATTAAATGTAAAACATTGAACTATTAAATCATAATATAATTTATACTGTAAATTAAAGAATGTAAAACATTTAAATATGAATAATAATTTAATTTATACTAAACACTTTATATATGTATATTTAAATAGTAAAAAGTTTAAACAATAATAATAATAAACTAATTCATACTTAATAAATGCATATCCAAATTAAAGAATGTCAATTTAAAATATTAAATGATTACAATAATAATAATAATAAAATTCATACTAAATGTATATTTACATTTAATTTTTTTTTAAATATTAAATAATAATATGATTAATTATCTTTAATAACAAAAATATATATTTGATCATTATTTTACCCAGAAGCTCTTGCTCTTTGGATGCTGTAATGACAGAAGATGCCAGATGGTGGCGCTCAGCATCCTCGAGAGTTCACAGCCTGACACGATCCCACGGCTCATCTTTACATCGATTCACACAGAGTTACTGTACATTACAGGCTGAAAACTTCTCCTTTTACACTTTTTTTTTTGGTAGGGTCACTTCAGATCAAAGCCTTCTTTAAGGTGATGAAATATTAAATGTTAAATTCCTCTGGCCAGCTTTAACATCTCCAGTCAAGCATCAAGTATTTAACAGGCTTCCGCTGTCAGACATTCAAGGCCGCTTTAATGAAGGCCTCACTTCCTAGAGTCCGGTGTACGAGACCCGGGACGGTTGTAACACTTTTAGCTCTATAACTCACTTCACTTTTTAGCTTGAGTTGTCAAACTTTTATACAAAGTACCCACACTTGTCCACTACAAGTGGAACCAATTCAACCCTCAACAAGAATATCACAGACCTCACAAAAAAATAAGTTGTTGAACGAACTTGATTAAATTAAGGAAAACTTTTCCACGAAAATGAATTACATTTTTCCAACAAAATCTAATTTGTTTGAAATGATTTGTTGTATGAACTTAAATTCATTTAGTCATTCCTGCTAGATAAAGTTTCTTCAGGTCGACTACATTTAATTTTTGCCCTGCTTAAAATCTCCAACATTATAATTTTAGCTAATTTGTTATTTCCAATGATAGGAGCTACTAGTGTACATTTAAATTAAAACCACTTTTTACAGAGTAATATTGAATATTACTTATGCAGGACTGCGAATGAGGTTTAATGCATGTATAGAGTATACTGAGTGCCCACAGCCCTAAACTAAACACAGTCGTCACTCTTCTGCATAATGATAACCACAAAATTCAAAAACATTACAGAAAGTCCTCCAAGTTTCTAACATTACTGAATATTAAACACTAACATTAACTAACAACATCTTTCCATTTACAGAAAAACACATAAAATAACACTTTAATCCCTAAATTTACCCTCCTAATGCAGTCCCTTGCAAAGCATGCTGGGAACTACAGATCCACTGCCCAGTTAGTTGTCAACAAAAATGATTCATGTAGTTTTCACACAAATTAATTAAGTAAACTTCAGTTTTAAATATTTTAGGTTGATTGAACACAATTAAATTAAGTTGTGACAAAATATTAAACAATTGTGTTACTTTTGCTTATTTTGATTCATTAAGTTTGACAAGAGGCAAAAAATATTTTTTAAGTTGTAACAATAGACAAAAGAAGTCAAAATGGATGCCATACCATATGATATTGTTCAAAAACAGATTTATTGAAATAAAAGAACAATCTCTCTCTCTCTCTCTCTCTCTCTCTCTCTCTCTCTCAATAATAGACTATGTCTGTTTGACTTTCTTGTCTAATAGAACCAACTTACTTAACAGTACACTTAATAATAACACTAGGCTCCTACAATGTACTATAACATCTTTATACATCTTTAGGTCAAAAAAAAAAAACATGTCTGTGTGTAACTTAATCTACGGTAACGCTTTATTTTACAGTGTCACATATGTTACATGCAATTACTGTAGTAATTTCTATAAATTATGCATAATTACATGCAATTAACCCTCAACCAAACCCTCATCCTAACCCTATAGTAATTACATGTTATTCATTATTATTTCTCAGTACTTAAATGTATAATTACACTATAACAATGACACCTTAAAATAAAGTGTAACCTAATCTACTAAACAAACATACTTAACCGTATACTTAGTAAACACTACTTTGGCTTTGAGTTGTTAAATTGCTCCATGCAAAACACTTCATATAAAACACTGGCAGAGACACTTCTGTCACTCTTTCTTTGCTATGCCCTAGTAGTCCAGTCATTTAAAGCCAGAATGGGGGTCAACCTTGAACAAATTGCAACAGAATCAAACTCAACCGATTTTGTGTCCTCAATATGTCCTGAGTAAGGAAGAAAAAAGCCCAGAAGAATCCCATTAGGGGGAAGTTTAGAAAAAGACCCAAATACGCCTATTCATTCTTAGTTGATTACTTACATCAAGACAAACAAAAAATGTATTACTGTACAAGTTTTTTGAAATTGTTTGTTAACATGGACAAACGGTGCATAATCTAATTATGTATGTGCTAATTTGCATAAATACCACAACAGATCTAAACATTGGGTATAGCCGGGTGAACATGTCTTGTTGAATCTTGTAAAACAGTAAAATACTTAATGTTAAGGTCTGACTGGAACCCATAGGCTACCCATGAGCATTAATACATAGAGGCAGGAAGAAGAACTTTAAACCAGCCTTTATTAATTATTATTGCAGAGATGGGGTTTGGGGCTGGGTCCGTGGGACTGAAGCTCCTCCTTCTGAAAAGCACACTGTGCTCTGATTGGTCGGCTGGAGCGGTGTGTTGTGATTGGTCGAGCGCTTCGAGTGTGTTTGGGAATAACCCGCCCCTTACCATAACCGCCAGTTTAACACACTACTAACTAACTCAACCAGGCCCCGCCCCTTTATTTTGCGTATGAATTATTATAATGAGGAATATTGAGACGTGTTCGTTCCCGGAAGAAACTCAAGACTACAATGAGTTCAGAAACACTCACACTGATATAGAGAAGAACTTTTGTTGAACAGTGTACAACACAGATTGTTTCAAATAAAAAAATCAGAGTGTTAATGTTATAATTCATAAAAAAAAAAAAAAAAAGGTCCCATATTATGGTTACTTAGTTTGTTCCAGATTAAAGACTAACTAGTGAGTACTGAAACAATGGACATTATGTTTCAAGAACATTTTCAAAGAATCAAAACGCGTCTCTGGAACACTTGATTGTGATTGGTCGATACAGTCACTAAGCAATCAGATATATTTTTGCATAAGTGATTTCCTTCATAGCTGCACTGCTTACATGCGTCTCATAAGCCTCGGCTTTCAGTCTGGAGTCACAAGCTCTGTGCATAATTTGTGAAAGTGTTTCTTGACAATGCTCTCATTCCCAATTCTGGGTAATCAGTCTCACTTCCTCAAGGAAAAAGTCTTGGCTGGAAACTAGGAGACATGTTATCTCGTAAGACACACTATGAATGACAAATGAAGGGACTGAATCCACTTCCGCCTCATGGGTTTGAGTCCTAAAACCCTGAAGAGTGTCAGCATCCAGAGATTCCCTTGGCAGTCGTGCTTTTCAGTTTATGAGCATATTAAAGATGACATATTATGCTTTTTTCAGCTTTCTTAATAGTGTGTAGTGTTGCTGTTTGAGCATGAAAAAGTTCTTCTCTATATCAGTGTCAGTGTTTCTGAACTCGTAGTCGCGAGTTTCTTCCGGGAACGAACTCGTCACAATATTCCTCATTATAATAATAAATATGCAGAATAAAGGGGCGGGGCCTGGTTGAGTTAGTTAGTAGTGTGTTAAACTGGAGGTTATGGTAAGGGGCGGGACATTTCCCAAACACACTCGAAGCGCTCGGCCAATCACAACACACGGCTCCAGCTGACCAATCAGAGCACAGTGTTCTTTTCAGAAGGAGGAGCTTCATAGAGACAGGAACTAAACTGGGGTGTGTTTCCCGTACAACGCCGTAACTCGCTGCTTCACTACTATAGTGCGATGCATCGTTGAATAAATCAACTAGCGAGTCACGACTGTTTCCCAAAACCGTACTGTCGCAAACTGCTCATTCAACCACGTTGGTTCATGACGTCACGCAGGTGTTGGAGTAATAACTACTTTTAATGAAACTGTTTGAGATCGAATTAACGATAGATGAATTGCTATAAATTACAGACATGTCATCTGAGGACTATTTCTCATTTTTCTCAGTTATTTTGCTTTATTTACAGATTCAATCATAGGCTCGTTCTTACACACTAGAGCTCGTTCACACATGCGCACTCTTGAAAAACGATGCTAAATAAATGTAAAATTGGGCATTTAGATGAGCTAGATTAAAACTTCAAGTTCTCTTGTTTAAAATGATACATGGCACTTGATGCTGACTGCTATAATGGGTGCCTCAAAGATGTTCTCGGTCTTTAAGGGTTAAACCTCTTGATAAACGAAATAACATTTCTATGTATTCTAAATAAAAGCCCGTTCCTACGTTCTGACGTACAACCTAGAAGCGCTGCGCTGTTACACTACGTGAACTCACTCAGAGAAACACAGAAGAACATGAAGAGTTGAATAAAGTCGTTATTTTTGTTTGTTTTTGTGCACAAAAAGTATTCTCGTCGCTTGATAAGTTAAGGTTGAGCCACTGTAGTCACTTGGACTATTTTAATGATGTCTTTACTAACTTTTCTGGACCGGCAGAATGAAATTACCTAGAAGCCTATGGAGGAGTGAGACAGCTCTCAGATTTAATCAAATATATCTTAATTTGTGTTCTGAAGATGAATGAAAGTCTTACAGGGTTGGAAAAACATGAAGGAGAGTAATTACTGACAGAATTTTCATGTTTTGGGTGAACTAACCCTTTAAGCTTCATCCAGCGTCTCTGTGTTATTATGCAGACAGTGCTCTGTTCTCTAATCTATACTCTCAGAAACGTCCCCCATTTTACAGGTTCATGAACCAAAGCAAAGACGACACGAGACACAACAGCGCCTGCGGGGACAGACAAAACAATCCGACAGTGTCATTCATAATCAAAAACTCAAATCAGGAGGATGTTTCACATCGATATTTCACATCACGCTCATGTTACACCGGGACACACAGTTATTTGCGGTGGATTTGTGTTTATGAATATATAATGTGCATTAGAATATATATTAGAATCGTGTTCCCTATAGGTATTTCGATTTGTTTTATTTACCATGTCTGTGTCGTATACAATCTGTATGTGGTTAAGAGTTAAGGAAAATATTCATTATGCTATAATTCAGAGGATGTTGTTGGGTTCAGAAGCGCGTGATGGATATATTCATGTCTCCTACCTGAGGACGTCAGGAATTATTAAGAAAAATCTTTTTATTTATTTATTCCAAAGCCGTGTGGTCTCTGAATTTATACTACCCTGTTTGATAGCTGCCTGTCAGATTTTATGTATTGTATGCAGTAACTTTTTTGGTTGTAAATAAATGTATTTCTGTCATGACAACTCTCGGGAGATTGGTATGGTAATGGATATGACAATGTTAATGTATTTGGTTTTGCCGGAATAGATCTGCTGCGTTGCTGCTTCTGCAGAGCAAGTACAGAGACTTTCTACTGCCAAAACATTCACAGACATTGCTGTGAGCATTGAAGATATGCTGCTGTTACTGCACATGTAACATACAGGAATCTGATTATCTGAGCATATAATGCATGTTACTTGTAATGCGTTCATTTATTTGAAACATCAAAAAAGTAATGTGATTACGTTATGCATGTTACTTTAATGCGCTACTTTATTCGTTACATCTAAAAGTAATCTGATTATATTATGCACGTTACTTGTTATGCGTTACTTTACTCAACATCAAAAAAGTAATTTGATTACATTATACATGTTACTTGTAATGTGTTTACTCAAAACATCAAAAAAGTATTGTGATTATGTACTACATGTTACTTGTAATGTGTTACTTTACTCGTTACATCAAAAAGTAATCTGATTACATTATGCATGTTACTTGTAATGTGTTTACTCAAAACATCAAAAAGTATTGTGATTACGTTATGCATGTTACTTTAATGCGCTACTTTATTCGGTACATCAAAAAGTAATCTGATTACATTATGCACAGTACTTGTTATGCGTTACTTTACTCAACATCAAAAAAGTAATGTGATTACGTTATGCATGTTACTTTAATGCATTACTTTATTCGTTACATCTAAAAGTAATCTGATTACATTATGCACGTTACTTGTTATGCGTTACTTTACTCAATATCAAAAAAGTAATCTGATTATGTACTACATGTTACTTGTAATGTGTTTACTCAAAACATCAAAAAAGTAATGATTACGTTATGCATGTTACTTGAAATGCGTTACTTTACTCAACATCAAAAAAGTAATCTGATTATGTAATACGTACTTGTAATGTGTTTACTCAAAACACCAAAAAAGTATTGTGATTACGTTATGCATGTTACTTGTAATGCGTTACTTTACTCAACATCAAAAAAGTAATCTCATTATGTACTACATGTTACTTGTAATGTGTTACTTTACTCGTTACATCAAAAAGTAATCTGATTACATTATGCATGTTACTTGTAATGTGTTTACTCAAAACATCAAAAAAGTAATGATTACGTTATGCATGTTACTTGAAATGCGTTACTTTACTCAACATCAAAAAAGTAATCTGATTATGTACTACGTTACTTGTAATGTGTTACTTTACTCGTTGCATCAAAAAGTAATTGATTACATTATGCATGTTACTTGTAATGCATTACTTTATTCGTTACATCAAATAGTAATCTGATTGCATTATGTATGTTACTTGTAATGTGTTTACTCAAAACATCAAAAAAGTAATGTGATTACGTTATGCATGTTACTTTAATGCGCTACTTTATTCGTTACATCAAAAAGTAATCTGATTACATTATGCACATTACTTGTTATGCGTTACTTTACTCAACATCAAAAAAGTAATCTGATTATGTAATACATGTTACTTGTAATGTGTTACTTTACTTGTTACATCTAAAAGTAATCTGATTACATTATGCACGTTACTTGTAATGTTTACTCAAAACATCAAAAAAGTAATGTGATTACGTTATGCATGTTACTTGTAATGCGTTACTTGTTACAACAAAAAGTAATCCGATTACGTTTTGCATGTTCCTTGTAAAGCGTTATTTCACTCCTTACATCACAAAAGTAATCTAATTATGTTATGCATGTTACTTGTAATGCCTTACTTTACTTGTTACATCAAAAAGTAATCTGACTACGTTATGCATGTTACTTGTAATGTTTTACCTCATTTCAGATGAGATTGAAAACACCAGGTGGCTAGTTTTTTTCCACAGTCTGAAAACATCAATAGATCAATGTAGATTTCAGTCTGAGGTTTTCTCAGAGAGAAGAGCTATGGTAGAAATGTGTCCATTTCAAACATAATCAGTTATCAGCTAATAAGGGTAAAATATGTCACTTCAGTTGACAAAATTGTGGCAAAATGCAGAGTGTACCTGGTTTTTAGGACAAAAGTAGTCTTTTATAATCTGCAAATTGTGTTCCATAGGTCAAAATTGTTCAGTCTTATTAATGTCAATCGTCTGCGGTGTTCGGTCAGGCAGTTTTGTCCTCTGAAGAGACAGTCAGGTCTGGGGAACGAGACTAAAAGGAGCTTTTCACTGATACAAACGTGTTTTACTCTGAGGATTTGCATTGGATTTTCAGGGTTTTTCAGGAAGGCAAAGAGAAAACAAACACCAAAGGAATCTGTTATTTTGGATCTCTCTCAGCACAGACACTATATGATTAATTATAATGCTGCATATGGCCTAGCCTGTGTGTGTGCTGTATAATCTTCATAATTACAGACCTCAAACTTGCAGTACTGCAATGCAGCAGGGTATTGCGCTTTACAAGAGAGAATCAACAATCATGCATCATGTGTTGTGACGGACAGAGAGAGAGAGAGAGAGAGAGAGAGATAGATGTGTATGTGAGAGAGATAGATGTGTATGTGAGTTTAGTTAGGCATAATATGAGGACAAAAAGAAGTGCAGTCATTTGTACTGAATGTGCATTTAGTGCACTTTAAAAACATAAGGCCACATAAGTGCACTTAAAGAGATTCCACTTTTATTTTTCATTCAAAGATTTATTTAAAGTACTCTTTAAATTATTGTTTTAATAATCTTAATGTCATGTAAAGTCATTTTAACTATAGTGTGTTATTCGCTATTACATTCAAAGTTCATACATTTGCTAAATTACTTTGTGTATTTACAAATATATGCACATAAAAAAATTATTTTGTGTTTACCAAAAATGCTTGTCATTTGGCACTACACTTTAACCTATACTTAAGACAATAGAAATAATTATGACATTACATGTAAAGATGTATGTGAGTTCAACCAATTGCATTCAGTGTAAATTTAAACAATACATATAATTGTAAGCAACATGCAATTAAGTCTCTGAACATATTACATTCAGTCCGCATTTACAGTAAGTCATTATTTTTAACTATATTTTTTCTATTTTATGTACACTTTTTCTTTTCACTTGGTAAATAAAGTGTTTTTTATTTAAAAATTTGACTATTTACTTTCTTAATTCATGTTTCTGGTCTTATTAATGTAGCGACTGAGACAGTCAGACACATAGCTATTTGTTACATTTAACAAATAAGCTTCAAAGCCCACTCTTAGGAATTAAACATCCCCCCCAAAAGAGACAAGAGTCGCCAGGGCGACGATCAGATAAGATGCGTTTATTGCTGTGAAAAATGTGGTCATGTGGTCAGGACCTCGGCCATAGGAAAGACCTGCAGACCTTAAAACAGACTTTCCTGCATTCATTTATAGACAAACTGATCTATAAATCAACATGCATCCCAGAACATCTTGTGAATGATGTACTGTCTTGTGTTATGTCTTTTAATACTATTATCTTTTGATACTGTGTATTTTACAATAGAATCAACGGTCAATGTAACCTCACCTATACCATGTTTGGTCTCTATAAATTGGTACTTTGAAGATCGAAATGATCGTGTATATGATATCAGAGAATGTCTAATAAGGGGAGAACTTCCACTCTCAGTAAACTTCCGGCTTCTGAACTGGTTGCAGTTCCACTCTGGCTCCATATGAGGGCGTTCACAGGACGAGTGCAGAATGAATGGAGGTCTATGGCGCTATACCCCTCAAAATCCACTTTTCTCAGGATATAATTTTTTGTCTAGTAATTTGAATGTTGTATTCGAAAGGAGATGCAAAGAAATTACACACTGCTGGGTGTTAGATTTTTTAGAGTCACTTATTTGCTTTAAAAAGTATTTTAAAGTGTCAATGACGTCATACACATCGTACGACCAGAGATACTGCTTACGGCAATCCTTCAGTCACTTTGGTGCTTTTGCGCTCTGCACTTTCTTTTCTCTCGAGGCATCGACAACACAGCTGACACAGGTAAACACACAACACAGCTGACACAGGTAACTACACAACACAGCTGACACAGGTAACTACACAACACAGCTGACACAGGTAAACACACAACACAGCTGACACAGGTAAACACACAACACAGCCGACACAGGTAAACACACAACACAGCCGACACAGGTAACTACACAACACAGCCGACACAGGTAAACACACAACACAGCAGACACAGGTAAACACACAACACAGCCGACACAGGTAAACACACAACACAGCCGACACAGGTAACTACACAACACAGCTGACACAGGTAAACACACAACACAGCTGACACAGGTAAACACACAACACAGCCGACACAGGTAACTACACAACACAGCCGACACAGGTAAACACACAACACAGCCGACACAGGTAACTACACAACACAGCTGACACAGGTAAACACACAACACAGCCGACACAGGTAACTACACAACACAGCTGACACAGGTAACTACACAACACAGCTGACACAGGTAAACACACAACACAGCTGACACAGGTAACTACACGTGCTAGAAGAGTTTTTGTTTTGTTTGTTTCTGGTCCCGCTTCGGATGCCACGATGCCATCAAGTGGTATCTCTGGTCGTAATCATTCCTTCACTGACCAATCAGCGTTCATTAGCAGAATGCTAGCTTTATTTGCTTTAAAAAGTATTTTAAAGTGTCAATGACGTCATACACATCGTACGACCAGAGATACTGCTTACGGCAATCCTTCAGTCACTTTGGTGCTTTTGCGCTCTGCACTTTCTTTTCTCTCGAGGCATCGACAACACAGCTGACACAGGTAAACACACAACACAGCTGACACAGGTAACTACACAACACAGCTGACACAGGTAACTACACAACACAGCTGACACAGGTAAACACACAACACAGCTGACACAGGTAAACACACAACACAGCCGACACAGGTAAACACACAACACAGCCGACACAGGTAACTACACAACACAGCCGACACAGGTAAACACACAACACAGCAGACACAGGTAAACACACAACACAGCCGACACAGGTAAACACACAACACAGCCGACACAGGTAACTACACAACACAGCTGACACAGGTAAACACACAACACAGCTGACACAGGTAAACACACAACACAGCCGACACAGGTAACTACACAACACAGCCGACACAGGTAAACACACAACACAGCCGACACAGGTAACTACACAACACAGCTGACACAGGTAAACACACAACACAGCCGACACAGGTAACTACACAACACAGCTGACACAGGTAACTACACAACACAGCTGACACAGGTAAACACACAACACAGCTGACACAGGTAAATACACGTGCTAGAAGAGTTTTTGTTTTGTTTGTTTCTGGTCCCGCTTCGGATGCCACGATGCCATCAAGTGGTATCTCTGGTCGTAATCATTCCTTCACTGACCAATCAGCGTTCATTAGCAGAATGCTAGCGTGTTATGGGCAACAACAACTCAACCTGTAAGAAATCGAAAGGACATAAGTACTCGTTCATTCAACTTTCGACCTATAACCCATGTTGAACTTGTAAAACCTACAATCAAATCTGAGATTTCTCAACGGCAATCGGGTGAAAGAGTCAAATTTAGCCGTCTAGCGCCATAGACTCCCATTCATTTTGCACTCATGGGCGATCGCCCCCAGTGGAACTCTGTTGGAACTACAACCAAAATTCGGTACAATAGGACTTAGTAGGGAGTGGCCAGGCTCTCCGTAGACGGGCTCTGATGATATGTTGATATCTGCACAACATGTTAGTATTACAAGAATCTTTCTTCATCAGCAACCAATCCAGCTGCACATGCAAATGAGCACACTTAAAACAAAAGATCCATAAATCGCCAACAGAGGAATTTTCCCGCTTCTCATTGGTCAAGCAAACCTGGAGAGGTGGGACTTTTCTCAGGCTTTATTAGAGACAAATTCCCTCTCTTCTTTTCCTGGTGCTTCTACTGCTGCTTCTTCGAGTCTTTCTTCATTCCAACTCAGAAGAAAACTGCAACTTCACCATCACTGAATGGACAACCATCAACTCTTCCGACTTCCTCCCTTCTCCTGGTTGCTCTGCGTGGCTTCTCTGGCCCAGGGCCGGCAGGCCACAATCTGCACTCCAGCCCTGTGCTCATGGAGAGAGAGAAAACCTTCAACCAGAACAGAGTCAAACAAACCAATTTTTTCCTTAAACGCGGAAAGAAATCGTTTGAAACTCACGGAACTACGGTGGCCGAGAGAGCTCAACGCGCTGCAACTGAAGAAAACACATGCAAATAGAAAAACACCTGCAAATTAAGAAAACATCTTCATCAGTTTCACAACACATGTGTGCTCCAAATACTCACAACACAACCAAATACAGAAACGCGCTGCAAAAGTTCACAACACAAACAAATACAGAAACGCGCTGCAAATAGGACAGAACACAACGGAAATGTTTCCGGGGAACCCAATAAGTGACGGACCCGGCTGGGACGTGCTTACAGCTGTCTACTTTTATTATTATTAATTTTTTTTTGCAAAACATACAGAGATGACACGTTTATGACATACAACTTTGTATACAATATACAAAATGTATTTACAATATGTTCAATGTCATAAGAATACTAAAAAGAACAATGAGCTGAAGACTAAAATAAATAAATAAATAAATAAATAAATATAGAGAAAAAGAGGGAAAGACATTAATCTATACATCAGTTACATTGTACACATTTTGTCATGTTATGTTAAAATAAGTTTCATAAGAAATGTTAGAATGCAGCTAGGGTCCAAATATGAGACGGCAAGTTTTAAAGTTGAGACACTCACACACAGATATAACGCATATTTTAAAAACTTTGTTGTATAAAATGTATATTTATTTGCAACAGTTATGTTAACAGCAATAATACTATATTTCTGGTAAGAACAGCTATTCAGCTGATGGACACGCGCTGCGTTGTCATGGGAACATCCCAGGTGAAAATAATGAGGAAATTACGTTGTCTTTCATTGCTCCCTTCATCAACATAATGGCACACAAGTGCCCCGCTCCCTCCAAAGTGCCCAATTCAAGGGCTCTGCCGTCTGCCCTTTTAAGAGAGTAGGGCATAGGTAAAGCTCACGAGCAATAAACGGATCCAAATATTCACAAATAATTATTACAAGTTATGATTGATTATTAATATTTATTTTGGAGCTAATTTGCTACATTAATGTTAACATCAGTATTTGAGACCTTTTTATTTGCATACTGGATATTTTATTTCTGATTAATCAATGGCATCTTTGGCCCTTTGAACCAAGTTTCATTTTTCTGACTCTATTTCTGTCATTTTAAAAATAAATTTAAATTTTTCTGACTCTAATATCTGAAATACTCTGCAGATATTTGTTCTTGTTTTAAGCATAAACCCACTTCATTTTGATGCATTTTTTCCAAAAACAAGACTTTTATATATCTTCAGTCATTGTTCTTCTCCAGTAAATATATCTTGATTTAAGAATGTGTCACGGCTTGGCAAATGAAACAGACAGATGAAGGTAATTGCTAACGGAGATAAGTGTTAGTGAAACAAGCGGGTTTTAACAGAATGTAACAGCGTGTTCACAAGACATGCACACACAAACAATAACCGACAAGGGACTGAACTGAATATATACACACAGGGTAAACGAGGACACAGGTGGATGAAGGTTAACTAATCAGGGACTAACAAGAACAGGTGCAGATAAGACAGAACATAATTGTGACAGAATGTTTAGATATTTGTGCTGGAAAACAAGACAGAAACACTAAAGAAGAGCATCATTTTGCAGTGTGGCACATTAAAACAAAACCAACTGGTCAGTCTTTTCTTGTCTGTAAGTGGGAGTTTTTAACCAGAATAAGCTGCAATGCGGACTTTATGCCAGGTAGACAAAAGAAAATGAAACAAAACTTTTCTGAGAAGTGATTTCAATCACAGTTTTCTGAACCGTAGCGATAAATGGAGCTGCATGATCAGGGAATCGATCCAGAATGCACTAAGGCGTGCGAATGCCAGGCTTGATTTTTCACTCAGGCTGATTCTTTGAGAAGAGCAAGAAGTGCTATTTACAGATCCCCACTTCACATGTAATGTATAATGCAGAGAGCGTGGCCGTCATGCAGTAAATCCGCTCTAATGACACACACATACACGCTTCTCCACAGGACATGAGTCTCGCTGATCAGAACACAACAGTCATTAAGCTTAGCATGCTAGGTTAGGATGCATTCGCTAATCTAAATCTACAGGTCATCAAGGCACAGAGGATACTTGTGGCATTTACGCCAAATAATCCCTAAAAAAAAAATCCACAAATGTCATCGGAAATATCATCTGTGAAATTAACCTTCACAGGTTCCTCATTAGACTTTTTAATTTAGATTTAGGCTGCATCTGAAATCTCATACTTCCCTACTATATAGTAGGCGAACAGTATCTGACAAAAGTAGTATGTCTGAATTCACAGTACTCATAAAACAGTAGAAAAAAAGTACCTACTACTTCTGAAGTGTGAATATGATGAACACTTTACTATCCCATGAGGCCACGGGAGAGGATTTGTGAATGACAGTGAAGCAACTGCTGGTAGGTCACATGATAATGACAACATGTTGAATGTAGTATTTTATTTTAGATACCAGTGAAAAGTCACAATTCTCTATTCCAATTTCAAGACCACAGTTAAAACTACTAGAGTGCTAATGTACATTCAGAACATCATTAAAGACAAGTAAACTGTCAGTAATAAAATAAGAACAAATAAATCAAATTATAAGCAATAGCACAAATAAAAAACAATAGAATAAACATAAATGAAACAAACAGTGCTTTTCAGGAAGATCTAACAGTAGATTTTAGGTACGGAAATTTAATAAAGTAAGCATATGTAAAATAACACTGCACAGTCTTCACGGTGTAATTTAAACATCCTTATTAATTAATCCTTATTAAAGTTACAAAAGTTATTCAGTCAAGAGCAGTGAGGGATTTTTTTCTTTTTCATTTGTTGTTTGATTAGCATTAAAAACACAAAAAGCAGCAGCAGCAGGAATATTAGGCTGCTGTCTCTTTAAGAGCGTATGCACAGCTCTAATATACTGATACACATTTCTCAACTGTTTACGTTCACTTATGACATAACCCAGCAAGCAATTTCAACCATAACCCAAATCTGTTCTTGGTCTATGATTTAGACGTCTCTTAACTGACAGCCCAAATTCTGCCTTGTTTTAGACGTCTGGGCTGTGTTATATCGCACAATTCTGACTTTATCACGCAATTCTGACTTTATATCGCACAATTCTGACTTTATCACGCAATTCTGACTTTATATCTCGCAATTCTGACTTTATCACGCAATTCGGACTTTATATCAGCAATTCTGACTTTATATCAGCAATTCTGACTTTATATCTCGGAATTCTGACTTTATATTCACGCAATTCTGACTTTATATCTTGCAATTCAGACTTTATATTCACGCAATTCTGACTTTATATCCACGCAATTCTGACTTTATATCTCGCAATTCTGACTTTATATCACGCAATTCTGACTTTATATCACGCAATTCTGACTTAATATCACGCAATTCTGACTTAATATCACGCAATTCTGACTTAATATCACGCAATTCTGACTTAATATCACGCAATTCTGACTTAATATCACGCAATTCTGACTTTATATCTCGCAATTCTGACTTTATATCTCGCAATTCTGACTTTATATCTCGCAATTCTGACTTTATATCTCACAATTGCAACTCAATTGCAAATCTAAGATAAAATGTCAGAATTGTGAGATAAAAAGTCGCAATTACCTTTTTTATTTTGTATTCTGTGCGGAAACGAGCTTGTGTCATATGCTGTTAGTATGCAATTTCGAATGTAGCCTTAGTGCTTAGTGTCATCTCGTCTTAGTCATGGAACAAAAGTTATCACTACATTAGACACACTCATTAGGGACCAGCTCTCATGTGTGCGCCCTGGTTTAGCAGTTCCCATGATGCCTCAGGGAGCTTTCAAATCCCTCTAGACTTACAGGTTTTAGGTGTTGAATTTAGCTCTTTGACTAATAGGCCTCCAGCTGTTTGTTATGTTTGTGAAATGAACTGAATTTTAAGGATAAGTGTTTGTCTCCAGAAAATATTAGATATTATGGATTTAGGCATGTTTGTTTGTCTATTTTAGGGCGTTCTTTGTCCTCAAACCGGTGGTTCACGACCCAGAAAGGTCTGATAGTGGTAAAGTAATACTGTAAAAGTGGCAAAAAGAGTGAAATTTCTCCTTTGAATTTGACTTGAGGATCTATGAACTCTTTCTGGCAGAAGGTCTTCAAGACAGAAACTGACCATCAGATCTCAGTGAGACGTCAATAGACTCAGATCTCAGCATCTCTTACATCCTTTAGACACAAAACACTCAAATCTCACAGTGTGGAAAAAATACAGAAATGTAAACGTCAGAACATTGTTCTTTCATCTCTTTTCTTACCCATGATGAAGCCTTGACAGGATAGAGATGCTACTAACCTACAGACTTCACAAGTGTTGATGCATTACATGTTGAATCAGGAAGTTGCTGCTAATCAGAGTCAGCTGGTGTCAGTGGGCGGGGCCTTCTCATTATAGAGAGCTCCTGATTGGACAAAAGTGTTTATGTGCTTGAGTGCATGGTGATCTCATCAATATTTTGAATGCATTTACTGAATGCTCATTTGTTTTCAGTGTTGTCAAATTCCATGCAATTATACGAATTAAACACTTTGAAGAAAAGAAAGAGTCATTTAAAATGATAAAACATCTATTGTTGTCAGAGACTTAAAAATTATAAAATATAATAAGGATGAACTCCTGTTGAGTTTAAAAAATGTTCATGGTCAGTCTGATTTATGTTCGAAATTAGTTGCACAGACACAAATATCCTTTGTTTTACAAAAATAAAAAATCCTTTATTGTTTTTGTTATGACTTTGCACACTGAGGTACAAATGACTACAACTACAGGAACTATAGAAATGCCTTTTTTCTATGCCTGATTCTCAAAGATAAAGACACATTGAATTCCTCTTTGATAATTCAGAAAATTTGTCATTAATGGATTTCATATTTTGTTTTTGACGAGCTTCAATCAAGATTTTTTTTATTTTGTATGGAAACCAAAAATTGTACAGCCTTTCTAAAACAAAACACACCTATTAATCATAAATGAGAAAATTGTAAAAAATTTCAAGGAAGCATTTACATTTTTTAATGTGGGTCAAACACAATAAGTGTATTTCAGCCCCCGAAATCCAATTTTGATGACGTTTCTTAACTTTTTATTGTCAAACCTTGCTGTTTCTTCACAAAACTTTGCATATAACAGCTTAAAAGTTCATCCTCAAGCATTTTAAATAAGCCGTGGCTTTGAAAGGTTCATTTAGAAAGTAAAGACGGACATGAACTGTTAAACTGTAAATGTGGACGGAGTCTCAGAGATGTGACCGTCGAATGAACCATAACAGATTTCCAGCAGCGCTTGACATGCAGGTGATGAGTTCTCTCCTGCTCTCTCAAGCATTTCATGCTATAATTGTCAAATCCTCATTTTGTTTGACTGTCCAGACCTTTGCATTAGACATCGTCCTCTTATGAAGTGTTTTTGTTTTTTTCCGCTATTCAGAATCAGCTTTTATTGCCAAGTACAACATGTACAAGGAATTTGTCCTGTGCACAGGTGCATACAAATAAGAAAACAAGGAATACAAATATTATTAATAAAAATAGACATCTATTTTAAAATGTAACTGTACATTAGTGTAGCCTAATGTGTGCAAAAAGTCATAGTTTGGACTTTGGACTTTGAAGAAGATGCAGCTTATAGGACTGAGTAGCGTGCGATTTATGTGCAGTAATGAGAGACATATGCGTGTGTGTTTTCGGGAAAACGTGCAAATTACACATGCAGTAATTCTGCAAAAGAGAAGCGAGCAGCTCTTGAACATTTACTAATCATCCGGCAGGGGTTTATGGGATGACATGATGTGTCGTTGGCCTTCATCTGGGATTCTGCTTACACGAGGTCAGGCTGACCAGAATGGGACACGCAAACGGATTCACTCCACAGTTCCCTTTCTGAGCTAAACCATCCCACAATCCTGTTCAGTTACTGGTCATTTACACAAAAACTGCGTTTTGGGCGGCTGAAAACGCTAACTTTTGAAACCGGTTTCAAAGGGGAAGTTTTTGAAAGCGTCTCTGTGTAACAGGGCCGTGCAGAGACCTCTGGAGGGGCAGGTGCTCAAAGTATAAAAGGGGGCACATGGAACAAGGCTTTAAATAGGGCTGTGCTCAAAATATCAAAATACAGCAATATATCAATATGGATGATTCTGTATCGATACGGCAGCAAATGCATTGATGCAGTTTTGAAAAAGAAACAGAACAGAAAAGACAAATTTTAAGTTTAAAAGTAAAAAAAAAAATAATAATTATGTGTAGGCTACATATTAATAACTCTGGGATTAGAAACTGAAGTATCTTAAAGGAACACTCCACCGTTTTTTAAAATAGGGCTTATTCACTTTCTTTCTTACATTTAGATAGGTGGGCAAATGCATTTTTGTCTCAGTGCATGCATTGTTTTAGTTTGACAGGATCGGCACTAGCTTAGCTTAGCACAATGAATGGAATCCTTTGTTGCCAGCTAGCATGTCCTGAGTAAAAGTGATATAAAAAATTTAAAAAACCCACCTAATTACTTCTTGTGGCCTGCGTATTCACAACAAGTACAAATAGTGATGCAGATTAACACTAGGCGATTTCCTAGGCAGATATTGACTTATATATTAAGGACTATATTAGGGGGAAGCACAGGCGAAGCACTGCTACTTGGGCGTGATATCTCTGCGCCCAAGTAGCAGTGCTTCACCTGTGCTTCCCCCTAATATAGTCCCAAGTCAATATCTGCATAGGAAATCGTCTAGTGTTAATCTGCATCGCTATTTGTACTTGTTGTGAATACGCAGGCCACAAGAAGTAATTAGGTGGGTTTTTTAAATTTTTTATATCACTTTTACTCAGGACATGCTAGCTGGCAACAAAGGATTCCATTCATTATGCTAAGCTAAGCTAGCGCCGACCCTGTCAAACTAAAACAATGCATGCACTGAGACAAAAATGCATTTGCCCACCTATCTAAATGTAGGAAAGAAGGTGAATAAGCCCTATTTAAAAAAACGGTGGAGTGTTCCTTTAAGTTGCCCCAACCTGATGGCTTTTCCTTCTCTATTCTAGCCTACAGAATAATAAAGAACAACTGTTATAGTAAACTGTGTAGGACAAAATCAACGTGGCCCACGTTTCGTCCAGTACAGTATAGTTTTATTTAATGCCATGTCAGCATCTGTGGCTATTTTCATGGCATAAACTGATTTACAAAAATACAAGAGTTACATTTATACAATGAAAATAAAAACAAAGCAAACAGAAAAAAATACAGCAATTAATACTTTACAATATTTTTAACATTAATGTGATACCTGTTTCTGGTAAATTCTTACTAAAGTCCTTAAATGAGTTTGCTGCCTTTGCTGTTGTTGTTGTTACTGCTGCTGCTGCTGCTGCTGATGATGATGATGATGATACTGCTGGAGTTGATCTGAGACTGTAGACATTAAAACAAACATATAGGAGATATATTAGCTGATTAAACCATTTTTATGTGACCATGACAAGATGTAAAGATAGCTGACAGTGTTTGGAACTGGCTCACTAGCTCACTGACCTGCTGTAAAGCTGCAGATTCTGCCCAGGCTGTTAGGGGAGATGTTCACAGAGGCTGCTGCACACACAACATAAGATACTGGTAAGCCTTACCAGTGTAGTGATCATTTTTAAGGCACTCTACGTTTTTTAAATAAATATTGTAATAATAATAATAATAGTTTAAAGTACAAATAACATAAAAAGACCAGACCCCTCGACACCCGTGAAACTTTTCTCCCTAAACAGCAAGCTAACGTAACTTCTACAGCCTACACACAGACAGCAATGTAAACAACATTTCTGCATGCTCTCTTCACGTCGTTCTTGTAAAATAACAATAATAAGTAAACAAACATCATAAGCACTTCGCTAAAAATGAAACACCACTTACCAGCAGCCGCAGAGTTGAAGATATCCTGTGGTAGTGCGCGTAGCCGCGCGAATTTTAAAAATGCGCGTGCACTGCAGCGAGAGGAATCGTCCCGGTTGAGTTCGTCAGGTGAAAGGTCATCATGTGGGTCATTTTATTTACGGCTAAATTATTATTCATTAATTTTACTAATAGTTAGATTGGGCAGGCATCCACAAAAGGGCCTTTAATTACAAAAAAAGGAGAGGAAATTTTGCCTTGACAAAAGGGCACTTTGGGCACTTTGGGCACCAAGGGGCAAAAGGGCAGGTGCTCGAGCACCCAACGCCCCCCCCCCCCCCCCCCCCCCCCTCTGCACGTGCCTGCTGTGTAATCAACAAAAACGCAAATCTCTGAAGACGATGACGTCATGCTCATGTGTATTAGGGGAGAGCGGGGCACAAAGTAACGCTTTTTGACTTTCTCAGTTTGTAAATCTACTTATGGTTCAGAGTATTTATTTTTTCCCACATTAATTTCCCACATGTCTAGTACAATTATGTGTTTTTGTTTTATTAATACAGTATATACTTTTTTCTTGATATACCCCGAAAGAATGGAAGTGAAATGTGACAACATGCCCCATAGGTGGGGTACATTGTAACATGTGTGGGGCACATTGTAACATAACATATGACAGCTTAAAATGTTATCTGATCTAATAAAAAAAAAAACTAAAATATTTTCTAAATAAAATACAATTAAAAAACTTTTTCATATAAAATAATGGCAAATTTTAATAATTAGGCTAAATATAAACTCATTTTTGAGTTTTGACTACGAACACATGAAAACACAGCTATACAACATAGTTCAGAACAAATAAATAATTAATAATTTCTGAACATTGACAGTCTTTATTCACCTTTTTCTAACGTTTTCTCAATAAAATTAATAAAAGTATAGAATATAATAGCATATTTCTAATAGGGGCACATTGTAACGCAGTGTTACAACATGCCCCCGCCTGCACAACTGGGATTTAAACCCTGCTAGTGTCTTCTGCTAGTTAACGAAGCATTAAATAACTATCTCAACTGTTAAATAACATCTTGGAGATTACAATAATATCAGATTTGTCTTATTTTAAATAAACACAAAAAATAGAGATGAAAAATTAACTTAAGTAAGAAATTTACTTTTGCTGTAGTTTAATAAATGTCTATGGATATTGGCCGATTTTTTTTTCTATATAGTGTTGATATGGCAACTAGTAAATACACAAAGTTTCGTCATCCAAGCATGTGTGGAAGTATTTAAAGGTGATCTAAGTAACTTTTTTACCTTAACTGAACAGCTTCGGAGTCATTGGAATGGTTATATTACTTATTTCGGGTTGAATGGTGGTCGTTTCGCACCCCCCCTGGTGCCCGTGAGCGGAAAATACGCACTTGCAACTTTGAGCCGGCGGGCCGCCGGCCGCTGCGTCAGGAAGTCTCGCGTGATATCAGGTCTCGCGATGTAAACAGTTGCTTTACGGCCAAAAGAAATCTGCTAAAATGCTGTCATTATTGCGCTCCCTCACGCTGTTCGAACCCGAATGAAGAAGACGTTTTAAAGAACGTCCCATCTGCTTTGATGTCGTTGATCTACTAGCCTCTGGTGTCTAAGAATCGCCAACGAGTTTTTACAACAGTGTTGTCAAATATCTATTCCGAAGCTGTGGGGGGAGCTCTAGAGAGAAACCTGCGAGCAAAAAGCGAGAATACAGCGAAGAAATCCCGAAACTACTGAGCCCTGCCAGAAAATGTCTAATATGGCGAGAAGTTTCACTCTCACTACACTTCCGGCTTCTGAACTGGTTGCAGTTCCACTCTGATTCCATATGAGGGCGCTCACAGGACGAGTGCAGAATGAATGGAGGTCAATGGCGGTATACCCCTCAAAATCCACTTTTCTCAGGATATAATTTTTTGTCTAGTAATTTGAATGTTGTATTCGAAAGGAGATGCAAAGAAATTACACATTGCTGGGTGTTAGATTTTTTAGAGTCACTTATTTGATTTAAAAAAGTCTTTCAAAATGTCAATGACGTCAGAATGCTGACGTCATTAGCAGAATGCTAGCGTGTTATGGGCAACAACAACTCAACCTGTAAGAAATCAAAACGACATAAGTACTCGTTCATTCAACTTTCGACCTAAAACCCATGTTGAACTTGCAAAATCTACAATCACATCTGAGATTTCTCAACGGCAATCGGGTGAAAGAGACAAATTTAGCCGTCTAGCCCCATTGACTCCCATTCATTTTGCACTCATGGCGAGCGCCCCCAGTGGAACTCTGGTGGTACTACAACCAAAATTCGGTACAATAGGGCTTAATAGGGAGTGGACAGGCTCTCCGTAGACGGGCTCTGGCCCTGCTTTAAAACAAGAGCGTTACAACTAGCCCCGCGTTAGGTTGTGCCCCGCGCTCCCCTACCTGTTCAGTTTATAGTGTTTCATCGCCATCTAATGGCCTGGCTGCAGAATACAGGGCTTTTAGCCGTTTTTCAAGGATTCCGTGTGAACAGGATCGTTTTGACAATGGTGTCGTCTGAAAACTCGAAGGAAAAATGTCTCCGTTTTAAGCATATCGTTGTTGTGTAAACGTACACATTGAAGAGGAGTACAAAAACAGCCTCTACTGCAGACATGCTTCTTAAAGTCACCCTTATATCTTGAATGTAACTCGGCACCCTTGCCTCATTTAGTATACGCTGTTCTATGAATATGCAAATGAGCCCCGCCTCCAGCTCAGAGATCCACTCGCTCAACTTTACTGTAGTAAACTCAGAATGTCAGTGGAGAAAGGCATCTAGTTCATCATAACATCGTAATATACATCACATAATTCACACTATATTGCTAAATGTACACGATTTTTCTTATAAATAGAAAAATATACTGGGAAAACCTGAGACTCGCCTGCTTCGCAGCAGATAATGATATGCTAAAGCTCCGCCCCCCTCATGATCTGATTGGTTAGAGTTTGTAGTAGTTTGTGACGCCACAATTTCAAAGCGTGTTTTTGAGACTGTCTTTGGTTCACTGCAGTTTTAAGGAGAAAATACTCAGCAATGCTGTCGACTTATGAATTTACACATGGTTTGTCTTAAAGCATATTAAAAACACCACATAGACACATAAACAACATTAAAAGCTGGATTTTCACCACAGGAGGACTTTAAGCACTATTTTTGCCTTCAGTAAAATATCTAAACAGCTCTTACGACAGCATTTTCTTGATTTCATGGTAAGATTTTAAGAAATGTATACTTAAAACAAGAAAACAATTGCCAATTGGGGGAAAAATATATATTCTCTGAAAGCAACACAACTAAATATTGATTATTAAATGTAAATGAACAATGTCCTCTTTCTCTCGATGTTACCTGCACCCGAATATCTCTGTTTATTTGACAGAAAAAGTCTGCAGGATGATGCAAAACATATAATTTTTGTTAAAACTATATTGATCTTCTGCATTTCTGTATTCTGTCAGGCAGCACTAAAACCAATTATATTATAGCTAAAGGGAACGCCACAACCTTTCTCGGCTTTATCTAGTCACGTAGCAAATTTTAAAAAACAACACCACATTTCTACAGCATCGACAGCCAAGGTTTAATAAAAGCCCATCTTGCATGTAGTGATTTTCCCATTTATTGCTGAAAATTATAATTATAATTTAATTTCTTTATCAAATTTTAGTAATTTAGACATCATTTTAGACACAATGCACTGTAAAAAGAAGTTGCTGCCTTTTAAGTACAATCAACTAGGATGTTGGAAGTCATTTCAACTTAAATTACATTATTGACTTTAAAAAAAAATTTGTTGAATCTTGTATAATATAAAAAAGGTTGAAAATTGCTTAACTTATTTTGATGAGTTGCAATGTAAAAGAGAAAAGCAATGTGAAAACACATGTTGTTTTTACATCATATGAACAAAAAAAATGTTTACATTACTGTTTTCTGTCAAAATAATTTGTAGAAAACTGTCAAAATCTGTAGAAAAAAAACAAATATTTTTTTTTATTGTATTAATACCTGTCAAAAAATAGGGAAAAAGTAGTGATCTCCATGACAGAGAAAACCAATGCATGGCCAATTGTAAGTCACTGTTTTTGCATTCTGCGTGAATTGAATCAGTGTTCTGGATGTGGTTTGTGCTTCTTGCATTAATCTGCGTGTGTTTTGATGGTGAAAGTCACTGGACAGGAAGACACACTCCAGCTGAAGCGATCCGTGCGGAGCATCAGGTGTGTGTGATCAGGTGTGTGTGTGTGTGTGTGTGTGAAGCTCATGATCGGCTACAGGGCATTCTGATTCTGACGGAGAGTCGAGGTCGCTTGTGTAATCTGTGTGTGTTTGAAATAAGGATGCATTAAAGTGATCAAAAGTGACAGTAAAGACATTTATCATGTTACAAAAGATTATATTTTAAATAAACGCTGTTCTTTTGGACTATCTATTCATCAGAGAATCCTGAAAGATAAACTGTATCATGTTTTCCACAAAAAAATCTGAAGCAACACAACTGTTTTCAACATTGATAATAATAATAAATGTTTCTTGATCATCAAATCATCATATTAGAATGATTTGTGAAGGATCATGTGACTCTGAAGACTCTGAAGAGTAATGATGCTGAACATTCAGCTTTGATCACAGGAATAAATTACAGTTTACTGTATATATATAAATACTATATATTTTTTATATTTATATATATATTTGTTTTATTTGCAACTTTTAAATGTTAAAGTGAAACAAAATGATCTTACTGTACAAACAACCAATCAAAATGAAATGAAATGAAACTCTTCAATCAATCAGCTTTCGCAATCATTATCGTTTCGCATTGTAATCAAAGCCTGCTTGCAGTTCATGCAACAGGTAAAGAACATTTTTTAAATTTAGTTACAATTATCGAAAAAATTCAAAACAAGTATGTACTTTAACAAGTAAACTTCATAAACTCCTGGTATATATATTTGCATATAAGTTGATGTGTTTCTGTACAGATCATCGAGGAGAAGTGGATCCACATATTTAAAAATAATGGTTAAATATCAATAACAAAAAACATAAGCTGCGATTGTTTGAGTCCCCAGAGAGTAATTCATGTGAATGATAGTAATTATTGCACATCTCAGACGTGCCTCTGTGGATTCAAACGCTTTGTAATCGATCTCTCTCGACTGATCCGTCTGTAAACATGTTTATGCATGACTGAATAATCCTCTGTGATGCAGGGAAGCCCCGTCTGACTCCAGCAATTATTGAGCACTCGTGCCGAGTCGAGCCGAGACTCAGACGAGACACGAGAGTTCAAGAGAGCGTCAGTCTCATCCGGTGGATCGGCTCAGGCCACGTCAATCATCAGCCGGTGTGTGTGTTTCTGTCTGTCACACAGTTGGAGAGATGGATGAGAGAGACTGGAGTCACATACTGTATGTTAAGTGTGAGTAAAGGCCCGGAAAAGTTATTTTCGTTGTTCGCTTAGGGGTGCGGATGCTCCGATATGAAAATTTTGGCCGATACTGATAACCGATAATTTTTTATATTAGGGATGCACCGATATGAATATTTTGGCCAATACCAGTAGCCGATAATTCTTTATATTAGGGATGCACCGATTTGAGAATTTTGGCCGATACCAGTAGCCGATAATTCTTACTGTTAATGATGCACCGATATGAACATTTTGGTCGATACCGATAACCGATAATTCTTTATATTAGGGATGCACCGATTTGAGAATTTTGACCGATACCGATAATTCTTTATATTAGTGATGCACCGATATGAACATTTTGGCCGATACGATAATTCTTAATATTAGGGATGCACCGATATGAACATTTTGGCCAATACGACAATTCTTTATATTAGGGATGCACCGATATGAACATTTTGGCCGATACGATAATTCTTTATATTAGGGATGCACCGATATGAACATTTTGGCCAATACGACAATTCTTTATTTTAGGGATGCTCCGATATGAACATTTTGCCCGATACGACAATTCTTAATATTAGGGATGCACCGATATGAACATTTTGGCCAATACGACAATTCTTTATTTTAGGGATGCTCCGATATGAACATTTTGCCCAATACGACAATTCTTTATATTAGGGATGCACCGATATGAACATTTTGGCCGATACGATAATTCTTTATATTAGGGATGCACCGATATGAACATTTTGCCCGATACGACAATTCTTTATATTAGGGATGCTCCGATATGAAAATTTTGCCCGATACGACAATTCTTTATTTTAGGGATGCACCGATATGAAAAGTTTGGCCGATACCTATAACCGATAATTCTTTATATTTGAAAGCCGATAACCAATATATTTCCCATTAAATCTAAATCCAAATTTTTATATAATTTTTGAGAGCCTGATTACAAAAACAAAAGTCTCACCATTAAAAGCCATGTCTCAAACACACAATTATGTTCTCATTATAATTTTATGTAGCCGATATGACAGACTTGCTGCACATATTGCACTGAACTGTATTTTCCTTTTTTTTTAACTGATTCCAATCATATTTCAAGCAATTCAAAGCCATCATGTTGAACAGTGCACATCTGAAGTGTCTCAGCTGAAGGAAATAATACATTATTTATCAGCTTTAATATATCGGCCAAATTTTCTTATCGGACCGATAACGATAACATTAAAAATGAACATATATCGGCTGATACCGATATGGTGGCTGATATATCATGCATCCTTACTTAGGGGTAAAAAGAAGTTAGAAATATATGTGACCAGAAACATTCTCTTAACGAACATCCTGACGCCGTCCACACTGCTGAGAGCGACGCTTTCCTCTCAATAATAAAATAAACACACAACGAAAAAGACAGCAGTGAGGTAACAGCAGTTCAGAAAGCATCTGATCATAGAGATGTGTATGAAATTCAGCGCTCCAGTCAAGTAAAGTCACGTGCAGTTATATAACACTTTATCAGTAGCAGCCTTTGTTTCCCGAATATCAGCACGATTGCATATGTCATATTGATTTTATACAACAGTTCCATAAACAAGAAGTTAATATTAGGTGACTTACATTTCAGACTTTTTTGAATAATTAATTCTAATGAATGAATCAACGACTCACACATACCTGAATGAATCAGCTCTTTTGAACGAATCATTTGAGTGAATGATTCAATGACTCATTTGTTAAGACAATGAACTGCTGGAGGTTTAGTTTCATATTTAAACGTATAATTTCATTATGATTAAAGACATAAAATGCATTTATGAATAGACTATTACTTTTTCTATTCTATTTCTATAACTTTTTTTGGAAAAAGATTTCTCATACTGTTTCTTTGAACTGCAAAGGCAGCCTCTACACTTTATACAATAGATTACTGTAAATGAACCAGCTTTACAGTATTAAACATAAAGGTAAGTGTCAGTGTCTCTTTCGATTTAGAATTACAACTTCATTTTTCTACTATAAAGCAACTCTCCAGCGTGTTATTCGACGACGAAATAAAAGATTTCCAGATCAAAGAAGGCGGAGCCTCAGAGCCACGCCCACCTGTTACATCATCACTATGGACCAATGGTAGTTCGAAGCGGTTTATCAGCAAACGTTTATGAGCAAACATTCATAACTTTAATAGAACGAGGGGGTTGGATTTTGGAGGGTTTGTTTGTTTGTAGAAATCCCTGTCTATTCTTCTTGACCTTTGACCCTGAACAGGAGAACAATGTCACATGCCACCGTTTTCATTTGCCGTCCACTAGACGCTGAGAGGGTCAAAATTACCCTTGAGTTTCACACAAAAGCCTTGACAAACCACAGGCAGAAGAAGAGGAGTCTGGAAACACACGATAGCTGTGGAACAAAAGGATATTCAGTCTTTTATTCCATATTTAGACGTTTTATATTCAAAACCGGTTGAGGCTCCTGCCTGTTTATCGAGTGCACAGCATGTTGCCGTTGCCATGGTAACTAGTTTTTCTTTAAGTAAACAATAACAGCACTGGCTGGAAATAAATCCTTAACATTTGCAAAGAAGTATGTGCATTCTCAAAACAAGTCATACAAACAGCACCACACATTGAATAACCTGCAAAAGCCTGTAACTTATGTTGTAGATTTTTCCCTAAACCTAACTAAGTCCTATCTCTTCTGACCTAAGTCTACCGGGGCCGTCTCCAATCGACGATCCCTAACGTCTCCAATCGACGCTTAATAAATACCTGGTCCTTCTCCAATCGACGATCTCCTTGGCCCGTCTCCAATCGACGATCCCTAACGTCTCCAATCGATGCTTAATAAATACCTGGGCCTTCTCCAATCGACGATCTCCCTGACCCGTCTCCAATCGACGCTTAATAAATACCTGGGCCTTCTCCAATCGACGATCTCCCTGGCCCGTCTCCAATCGACGATCTCCCTGGCCCGTCTCCAATCGACGCTTAATAAATACCTGGGCCGTCTCCAATCGACGATCTCCCTGGCCCGTCTCCAATCGACGATCCCTAACATCTCCAATCGACGCTTAATAAATACCTGGGCCGTCTCCAATCGACGATCTCCCTGGCCCGTCTCCAATCGACGATCCCTAACATCTCCAATCGACGCTTAATAAATACCTGGGCCTTCTCCAATCGACGATCTCCCTGGCCCGTCTCCAATCGACGCTTAATAAATACCTGGGCCGTCTCCAATCGACGATCTCCCTGGCCCGTCTCCAATCGACGATCCCTAACGTCTCCAATCGACGCTTAATAAATACCGGGGCCGTCTCCAATCGACGATCTCCCTGGCCCGTCTCCAATCGACGATCCCTAATGTCTCCAATCGACGCTTAATAAATACCTGGGCTAGGGCTGTACTGTCCCAGTCGATTAGTCGATTAATTGGTCGATACGTTCTGGTTCGACCAAAATTCTGATTGGTCGATTTTTTGCCGCGTTCATTTCATCAGTTTTGCCGCGTTTATTTCATCAGTTTTGCCGCGCTGAGGCGCGCTCATTTCATCAGGTGGAAAGCACTAACTGCTAATGGGGGTGTTTTCAGAGTACCCTTGTTTCACTGTAACAGTCTGTCTTCAGAACACCCCCATTGTTTTCACTTTTTTTGGATTAGCCCAACCAGAGCCCGTCTACGGAGAGCCTTGGCACTTCCTATTAGCCCCATTGTATCGATCTTGGTTGCAGTTCCATTAGAATTCCACTGGAGGTGATCGCGGGCGAGTGCAGACTGAATGGGAGTCTATGGGGCTATACGGCTAAATTTGTCTCTTTCACCCGATTGCCGTTGAGAAATCTCAGATTTTATTGTAGGTTTTGCAACTTCAACATGGGTTATAGGTCGAAAATTGAATGAACGAGTACTTATGTCCTTTCGATTTCTTACAGGTTGAGTTGTTGTTGCCCATAACACGCTAGCATTCTGCTAATGAACGCTGATTGGTCAGTGAAGGACTGATTACGACCAGAGATACCGCTTGATGGCATCGTGGCATCCGAAGCAGGACCAGAAACAAACAAAACAAAAACTCTTCTAGCATGTGTATTTACCTGTGTCAGCTGTGTTGTCGATGCCTCGAGAGAAAAGAAAGTGCCGAGCGCGAAAGCACCAAAGCGACTGAAGGATTGCCGTCAAGCAGTATCTCTGGTCGTACGATGTGTATGACGTCATTGACATTTTAAAAGACTTTTTAAAGCAAATAAGTGACTCTAAAAAATCTAACACCCAGCAATGTGTAATTTCTTTGCATCTCCTTTCGAAAACAACATTCAAATTACTAGACAAAAAATTATATCCTGAGAAAAGTGGATTTTGATGGTTTAGCGTCATAGACCTCCATTCATTCTGCACTCGCCTGCGAGCGCCCCCGCATGGACAGAGACGTGTTACTGCAGCCAGTCCAGAAACCGGACGTAACCAGAGAGTGCCAATTCTCTTCTTATTAGACATTCTCTGGCCCAACCCAAGAGAGAGCGATAACTATAGAAGGTTTGATGCTGAATATTATTTATTTAATTGTGAGAGCGTTTAATAGTCAGTCCTCTTCTAACATGTCAACAACAAAGAAATCGACAGTGTGGCAGCATTTTGTTAAAATTGATAACAGGAAAAAGGTCGAATGCAAAGTTTGCAAGCAACAGTTTTCCACAGCTCGACGACAAACATGACATATCATCTAAAAGTGGTAAGCTCACTTGTCTGCGTTAGCTTGCCCTGTCTGTTTTGAGTAGGCTATATGAACATATCAGAATTTGCATATTTCAATGTTTTAGTGTGATAACCTAACTTTTTTATTTTTTATTTGGAGCCTAATGCGCAATTGCGCTGTGCTGTTGGTTGTGTTAGTTTTGAGCCTAGGATGCTTTATTTTTCAGTTATGCACTTTATTTCGTTTCTGCTCTTGATCTGGTTTGTTTAATAAATATTATTTTTTTATTAAAGTGGACGTGTCTTTTGTGTTTATTAAGAGTAAAAGCTTTAAGTTAATAGTCTATTCGTGTCTCAGCTGCGAAGCTGAGCTCATGTTCAGCCTCGCTCGGTGCGAGGACATGCACGGTGAAATGATAGTGTCTGACAGTTATAACTTATTATTATAACATATGACAAAAATAATTGTCTAAATTATGTTGCATATTCCTCAACAGTTCTTGTGATGATATCACTAGTTGACAACATAGTACTATTTTCGGAAATCATAAGCTATGATATTGCGCAGGTGCACGTGATGCAACGCTGTCAGAGCCGACAGACTCGAGTGTCAGACTCATTTCAGTGCAAAATAATTAGGTCAAAAACGATTTAATATACTCCAAATAGCCTACTAGTTTTTTATGTTTATTTATAATTCATTTAGGCGGACAACAAGGCTACCAAGTACTGCGCACAGTGCGCATCTAATTAATTTAACGTTTTTTTTTTTTGATTTTTAGTCGAAAATTTCAGGACTTCAGTCGACTAAGATTTTCTTTGGTTGAGTACAGCCCTAACCTGGGCCATCTCCAATCGACGATCTCCCTGGCCCGTCTCCAATCGACGATCCTTAACATCTCCAATCGACGCTTAATATATAGTATACCTATCTAACTTGCTTCCCTAACTAGCTTTCTTCCTGCGCAGGAATAATTGACAAACAGAGCAAATGTCCTTAAATGCTTTAATCACGGCTGGAGGATCTTCTCAGAGAATCTCCCCCAAGAAGCAAGGCCGGAGGATCTCAGACAAATTCCATTGAGAATCCCACCAGCTAACACGAATACAACAGTTTTTTACAGAATAAGGAGGTATGGCAAAAATATCATACTGCATTACATAATTTCCCCACAATTTGATTGGTTTTTAATAGACAAACCCTTCTGTTACCAGGTAAAGCAAACTTTGTTTTAATGATTACTTCATTGTTAATCACAAGGTTCAAATGTTGTCATCTGTCTAGTTTCAATTCCCAAACTTGTTATTTTTACACTCACACAACCAAAGTCAAAGGGGTATGGCAAAAATACAACATCCAAAACCACAAAACAGAACGTTTTAGTACACTGTGTTTCAAAGTGTTATCATGTTAGGCCTGAAAAGAGAAGTAAGGTTAGATGTTAGAGACATGGTTAGTTTAATATAGTTTACTATTTTATCTATTAAAAATCTACCACACTTACTCAAAATCTTTAGTTCATCTCTCAAAAGTAAGTATTTATGTTAATGAACATATCAGTGCCATCAGAATGAAAAGTCCTTGTGTCATTGTTCTCAAACAAGATAGTCAAAATGCTTAGTCATGTTGTCAATAAAGCTCTGCACTCTGTTAGCATTACCTGATGTAAACTATGGCAGTAGTTTGGAGTTACAGTATTGAAATGTACAAAGCTGCGCTTCTTCTGTATGCCATATATCCATTTCAAAAGGACAAATTTACACACTACTGTACGCGAGTCATTGACTGAAAGAGACTGGATAGGATTCACAGTTACACTTTTACAA
>CM038643.1:4261290-4263790 GCA_021554675.1 Leuciscus idus
AGTTTAGATATTTTATGAAACTATTATAACTAATAGAAAACTAATGCAAAAAATCTATTTTACTAAAGTATTATACTAATATTTGTATTCATTTATTTATTAATGGGAAGCGTCAGCATCTGTGAACTCAAACGTGTGTAAGTACCAATCTTTTATACCACGAGTATTAGAATGTGATTGGATAGATAAGAAGGTACAGAAGGGCAGAACTTATGCTAAAGCTTTCAGTTCAGGGATTGCTCAGAGTAGCATAAGCGATAAGGGAGGATTAAAGGAAAAGGAAATAATTTTTTTATCTTTTTTTTTTTATGAGGATAAGTGCTCACGGAAGAGATGGGTTTTCAGCTGTCTTTTGAATGTTGCCAGGGATTCTGCGTTCCGGATGAGGGTGGGAAGAGCGTTCCGCCAGCAGGGAACTGTGAATGAGAATGTTCTGGAAAGTGATTTTGTGGCTCTCTGTGATGGAACCACGAGACGTCGCTCGTTGACCGATCGTAGGTGTCTGGTAGAGATGTAGACTTGTAGGAGTGAGTGAAAGTAGGGGGGAGCTGAGCCTGTGGTAGATCTGTACACAAGCGTCAATGCCTTGAACTTGATGCGAGCAGCGAGAGGTAGCCAGTGCAGAGAGATGATATATATATATATACACTGTCAGAAATAGGGGTAAAGTAGGAGTCCATTTCTGTCCCCCAAGGTACAATCTACACTAACGAACCCCATTGGGCTTATTATTGGACCTCAATATGTACCGTTTCTTTTAAAGGTTAAGGTACAATATTGTACCCTTGAGGGTACAGCCCCAGTGACAAGCCAGTGACATATATTTATAATATATAAAACTTAGTTTATAAAAACTAATTTTAGACTAATACAAAATTCTGTAGATTTCCAAAATTCTGTAGATTTCCAAAATATTATATAATAGCCTATTAAAATCTATCAAATTTTGTATGCTATGTTTATTTATTTTAAAATCATCAGAATTATAATATAGGCTAATCCTAGAATAAAAACATAATATAATGTATTTTAAGATTATTTTACATATTATAAATATCATTATATATATATGACAAGTTGCACAAAATAGACCATAATAAACTATAATTCAACACTGTCTAAAGCAACAGCTGAATTTCAATTTCAGTTTTACTCTGAAGGAGTTACTGTACATTAATGTGTATTGAAGCGCATGGGAAACTTCCCAGACCGGCAGACGCTCTAAAGGCTTTTAAAACGTCACTTTAGTGATGCTGTACGTGACAATGATTCCACACTGTCACTAATGCTGAATAAAAGATATATATATGCTACATTACTGCAGTTGCCTCAGTGTTTTATTCATATTATCCAGATATTACTGGGTAAGATTCAGAAAACCTTTGACTGAACAACCTTGCTGCGATCTTAAATAAATGAAATGAGTGTGTGTGTCTCACTCTCACACACACGACTCTTGTTTTCAGTCAGTGCTGTTTTTCCTCAGTTACTTGTTGTCATGGACACTCATTAGTTTCAGCTGTTTCTCGTTATCCTCTCACTAGCCAGGTTTCCATTACAGATTTGCGCAAAACTTTTGCAATTTTTTTCTAAATGGCGACAAAAAATATTTCGAAATGACGGCGTTTACATTAACCAATGTTATGCGACTAAAACTTCATTTTTTCCTCTCGCGATCAGTAAAGTCATTCCAAAAACCATGGCACCGGATGTTGGTAGGATTATGTACTATATCCCAGCCACTGCACTGGCCATTATTATTAATGGAAGGAGACGTATGTGTGTTTTCCAAGTATTAATGGTGAGGAACGACCCTTATTATACTTGTGAGCGGCACATATGAGGAGTTTCTGGGTGTTTCTCCCTCATTTCTGCTTCCAGGTCTTGATTGTGGCATTTATTTGAGGTTTAGAATCCAGTATTCCTGTAATTCTTTTGTCTTTTATGAATGTAATAAAGAGCTCTGTCTCGTATTCTGTCCTGTAAATGCACATAAACTGTTTCCATTGCGAAATATTTCATTTTCGAATTGCCTGAAAAGCCTCCTCATGCGAGCGGAAAAACTGTTTTGAGATAAATGCGAGTTTTTGCGAAATTGACGTGTTTCCATCGGGCGTATTTTCAATTCGCAATTTCAATTTGCGCAATTTGAAGAGTAATGGAAATGCAGCTAATGTTACAGTTCAGTTCTGGTTGTGTGTCTTTGGTTTGACTTTGACTCTCTACTATGATTGTGTGTTTGGGCTTAACCTGTGTGGATTATTAAAGATTACCTATTTACTCTCATCTCCATCTTTGTGTGTGTTGACACAACCTGATCGTGTGAAGTTTACTTCAAGTAGAATGTTTTCAGGCAAAGAAAATAACAATGACTGGTGTCTGGAAAATCTGTCTTTATTTTAACCCTGTTTACAGTGTGTGTGCGGCCTCATGGGACGCCCCTCGCAAAACTCTCTCTTTTAAAGTCTTTGTTTGTTTTAAAGAAGACTTAGTCGTAGTG
>CM038643.1:4271290-4303790 GCA_021554675.1 Leuciscus idus
ATCAAGAGAGAGAGAGACAGTTTAGTGTGGACATGTTTCCTGCCAATGTCACATTAAAACTTCTGAGTGTGATTGTGTGTGTGTGTGTGTGTGTGTGTGTGTTTTACAGGAATAAGTGATAACGAGAAAGGAGAGATAATTAGACAGAGGCAGACAGTAATGAATGTGTTTGCTAGTGTTTAATCTTCATCCGCCTTTTAATATTTAAATGAGCCTCAATCATAAATGAGTTATTAGCAGTGATAAACGATCCTGTCACTTATTGAATTTAAATTAGTCCAAAAGCACATCTGAAGTTCAAACCCTGTTCCTGTATGTGAATGATGTATTATTACATATTATTATAAAGCCTAAACTGTTCTTTTTTGCACCATTTTTCAGCTTTAATAAATAATAAATATGTGGTGATAAAAATCAATAAACAGCAATTTTACCATTTTTGTATATACTGTATTTTTGCTTCTTAGAATATTGTATCTTTGGCTTATTAACATGCAAACAAGATATAATTTAATTTATTTTCTAGTAATATATGATCTATTCCTGTAAGTAGCATCTTTAATAATGCAGATATTTATGAATATTTTTTGATCTTTCAGTCACGTCTTCATGTCTTACCTTCATATTGTGCATTTTACGGTTTCACATTTACACATTTGGCAGATGCTTTTATCCACAATGGTTTCCATTCCCACTGGATTGAATCAGTTCATGCTTTTCCCAGGATCTGAACTCATGTTTTATTCACAGGAGTGTTTTCTGGAAACTTTGACAGACTACAAAACTGGTCGGTTTTCCCTCACAGATTTCCAGAAATGCATATTTCAAATCCTGCAGGGAAACTAAAGAGCCGGAGAATGAAGCTTCCCAGTTTTCGGACAAGAGGATTATGGAGCCGGAGCTTTAAACGGGTGAATTACTCCTCACTCCTTAGAAGAGGCTCAAGCTCTCACAGCACCACTGATAATTAATTACTGTCAAGCCACACACACACACACACACACACACACACACACACACACACACACACACACACACACACACACACACACACACACACACACACACACACACACACACACACACACACACGTCTGGTGCACTATCTTTGTGAGGACTCTCAATCACCGTGGGGACCTCAATTTAGGTCCCCACGGTGACACGAGTCCCCATGAGTCTGTGTGCATTCAGGTTTAAGTCCCCACTGGGGTAGAAAAACATGTCCACACATACACACACACTCACACACTCACTCACTCACACTCACACATATAACTCTCACACTCACTTTTCTAAAACAAGACCCCTGTTTAGCCTTTCAGCTGAAACTGCACTCAGCAGTGTTTGAAAGGCACAAGGCTGAAATCTATTCTGTTTTGAATGTGTGGTTCACAGTTTTGACAGCAGTGTGTTAGCATTTGAACAAAGTGCTGTAAATCCACAGTGTTTTGCAGGTTGTGGTTAAAGTCATGGGATAAGTGTGTAGAGTTTTGAAAACTGTGTTCAAGCAATGAAAACCGAACTAGAGTTTGGTCCACATGAACTGCTGCTGTGCAGACTGGAGTTAGAGTTTTGCACATGTGACTTCAGTTGTGCCCACTGTAGTTTAGCAATCGAAAAAAACTGTATTCATGATTTTTTTAAAATAATCTTTATCTATTATTGATTATTTATTGATAGTTACTATATTCCTAGAAAAAACATATCTGTCATAATTCACTCATTTACAATTTTTTTCACTTAATAAAATGAATAAATGATTATTATTTTATGCTGAACGATGCTTCGTCTAGTTTTATCTTTCATAAACGTCCAAACATTTAAATGACAGGACGTGATTCCAACGTATTTGCTCAATTACTTTAAACAAATGTTTAAAGCGACTTGATTCCTCTGCCGAAGCATTGCTTGTGTTTAAAGCTTGAGTCAGAGTTTTTAGGGAAAGGTGTGTGGGTTTAATCTTGGAGAAACTGACGATGCAACACTCTAATACGCGAAAAATACAGCATGCACAAATGACTATTCATTATTTTCAATTTAATTTTTTTTTCTAATTTAGTTTTATTTTATTATTAATTTTCCATTTATTAGTATCATTAGATTAAATCATATACCATTAGATTATTGGTCATTTATATTTATAAAATATACCTTATGTTTATCTTTTTTTTAAATAATGCATGCATGTATGTATATAATATATGCACAAACATTCTAATCATAATATATTTTTATTTATATTAAATTAATATTCATATTAAATTATATTTATAATCATTAAAAAAAAAATATGGGATTAAAAAAAAAAATATATATATATATATACACACACATTTATAATTTTTATGATGTACTATGTATTTATATATTAAAAATATATTTTAAATAAAATATTTATTAATTAAATCAATATATTTATTGAATCAATAATTAATTAAATTAAATGATCATAAACTATATAAAATGTAATTAATGTATTAATTAAATAATAATAATAATAATAATAATTAAAATATATAAAAATATGATTTTATACATTATTGTTTCATTTTAAATCTATCTATCTATCTATCTATCTATCTATCTATCTATCTATCTATCTATCTATCTATCTATCTATCTATCTATCTTATAACTTTTTCCAAAGACATTTATAGTATTATTTTTGAACGATTTACAGATTTCCAGTCCCTTCTTCAGAGTCTTATTGTGCAAAATGTATTGGTGCTTGTTATTATTCTGGATTGAAACACTTAAGTATACCATAGAGGCTTTCAAAGAGAACACAAATGAAAGGAGGACATGAAGAGCTCTCACTTTGATTAAATAATCACCTTCATCTTCATTTTCACCTCTATCCTTCACAAACATCACCGTTCAATACGTCTCACACGTGAGCGATGGTGAGATTTGCAATTAAAATGACAGATTCCAATTCCTCAAGTGTTTTACATCAAAACACAGATACATCTTTCACAGGTGTTTAAAGAGGCAAGAAAAAATAAATAAAAAATAGATTTCTCCTTGTGGTTACAGTGAGCAGAAGAGGCAGGTTAAGTGTTTTTCTGCTGTTTCCAGCCCTCGAGTGGCTTCAGCAAACAGAACAGGGTTTCTGTCCTTTCAGACGATAAACCTCAATGCCAGTCACACAGGAAAGCAATTTAAGAAAAATGCACGCTTTAACCTTGTCGAAAATCAGACACTTGCCTGTTCCTTTAAAGATGCAGTGAGCAATTTCTGAGAAACACTGGTGAAAGTGAATCGGCCAATCAGCAGAAAGGGGCGTATACATCCATTAGGGGGAGGGGCCTGTGTTGCATAGCATGTAGGGCTGTGATGATTCCTCGATTAAATTTGAATATTAGATTTTTTTTAAATCCTTGATTGCAATTTTCCCATGCCGATTAACCGGCAAAACACCAGAAGTTGCACATTCCAGGGATGTGAAACCATGAACCGCATTATTAGACCGTTTTCTAAGGCTGCATTATGTATAAAAACCATAGTGCTATTGTGAAATCACAAAGGCTGCATGTCACGATCCACACTCAAAGAGACAAGGGAAGATCCAATAATGCAGTGATGTTTTATTAGGGAAATCCGTAACTCATAAACAGTCCAGGCAGAGGTCAAAATACAAATAAGCAATCCAAACACAAAACAATAAACCGGTAAACCAGAGCGGAAACAGAACTCAGAAGTGGCATGATAATTACAAGGACTCCGTGACACATACTAAAACAGACAGGGTTATATACAAAGGGAAATGACAATGCTAATGGGGAATTGGCTGAGTGCAATGATTAGTGACAAGGGACAGCTGAGTGCAATGAAGAACAAGGATCGTGGGGAATGTAGTTCAGAATGTGACAGACACCGTGTAGAAGGAGGACATCTAGTGGTGACCCAGGGAACTCAAACCAGACACTGTGACACTGCAGGCATTTGTTATAATACATAATGTACATAAGATGATTGGTGTTACACTTTATTTTACAGTGTCCTTGATGTTACATGTACAAACCCTCAACCAAACCCTAATCCTACCCTAACCCTATAGTAAAGGGATACTTCACTGATTAGCATTAAGCTTTGTATCAGTAGAAACCCGGTAGTATTATTGAATGACCGTGCTTCCCTCCCTCATGTCCCCCTGAGACCAGAGATTTCTGTATTGTGTGTCTAGAAAAAAACCTCAGATGACGCAAAAATAGTCATTTAGCTTCATCTGAGGCTCTTCTGTCCAGAGGCGAGAGACTACAGCCAGTAGGAGGAGCTCGTTCCGCATGTCTTCAACCCGCCCATAGGGGGATCTCACTATAAAACGCCGTCTTTTCAGTGTCGAGTCGACTAGTAGCCTAGCTGTATCATTTCTCCCGACACTGCCCTCTGTAACCGGTAGGCGTGGCTTAGGAGTGGCCTCGTAGGGCAGCGAAGCAAGTGCATTCTGGGAGTTGTTGTCTTTCATCCACATGAGCCACAAATACATTTTCTGGCTTTTCTCAGTCTAGAAGACTCCAACTTCTACAATAATTTCACATTTCTACTACATAAATGACCCGATTTAAATACACATTCATCTTTCCAGAGGTGAAATATCCCTTAAGTACATGTAGTTGCTTAATATTTCTCAGTACTTAAATATATAATTACACTGTAACAATGACAACTTTAAGAAAATGTAACCGATGATTATATTATATTATATTATGTATTTTAACAGTGTTGTTCTATAAAACCATGTGATTACTTGCTCTTGATACTTTATTTGAACCAAAAAGTATTGCCTCATTGTTATTATATATGTATTTTAAGTAATTTTAAAGGCTATTGTTTGCTTATGTCTATTTTTATGACCACACACAAAAAAAAATCGGATTACTCGATTAATCATTAAAATAATTGAACGATTACTCGATTCCCAAAATAATCCTTAGTGACAGCCCTAATAGCGTGTTTGTGAATTTGGGGGCGGAGCTATCAAGATAGGGGTGTGGCCTTTTGGTTAAGGGCGTGTTTGTTTTGGTGATTTCAAATATCAAGAGAGTTTCTCAGAAATCGCTTACTACACCTTTAATATTTAAGCTCACGTTTGGTATTTACGATGTCCATGTTTCTGGGCATGTTTCTGGGAAAAAAACATCTCAATGTGCCGTATATAAAAACGTCAGTGACTTTTACATACAGCAAAGGACAATAAAGCAACTGCAAAACAAGACAGGCCACCTTTGATTCTCAGTATATGGATGTGCATAGTAAACCACAAGTTAAAGTTCAGTGCCTGGAAGGCTGAAAAGTTTCTGGCATCGAAATTGACTTTGATAGAGATGATACGAGTGTGAGATGACATGGCGTTTTCTGTGTGAGCATCAATATCTCTTGACGGCAGAACTAGAATAGCAACTCCCTCGCAAACAGACGAGTTTGCTCAAAACAACAGAAATCCTGACACAGCCCATTCTTTATGTTTAGTTTTCCATCCTCTAGGACGCCGCCATAATAACATAGCCTACAACATGATACTTGAGTTATGGTTGCTAGTGCTACACGTGTACATGATTAAGTAGGCGAGACACCACCACAAAAATAACTAATATCATTCACCATACTTTCCCCATGGGAAAGTTGATTAAAATGACCAATTAAGCTCAGAGAATGCAAATGCAATGTGATTTCATTAATGAAGACTCATGTAATGATCAGAGTGATTGTTTTCTCCAGGGTGGACGTGATATCACGGGTTTCTCGTCGAGTGCCAGTTCAAAATAACTCAATTTGCTGCTCCATCAGTCCAGTTAGTTTGCAGTGAGAGGCGAGTATTAATGATGTTAACATGATTATTTCCTGTAGCTGTAATTTAATTGCTCTCCTGCAGATTACTTCAGCGTGTAGCTTAATTATAGAGCTTTCTCCATCATGCATCTTTAATAGGCTAGCTCTTAGTGTGTGTTTCAGACAGATTGTTACAAAGTTGCACCAGTAAGTGGCGGCAAGTTACTGTCTTTATTGGTGAGTCACTTGCTGTGTCCAAAATTGCCACCTATATACCTATAAATAGGGCATTATTTGAGGGCACAGCCATATGAAGTGGTGTCGGAAACCATAGTGGATGTTATTAAGTGTACTCATACAATCCCATAATGCACTATGTACAACCAATGTACACTCAACGACTAAGGAATACCCATAATGCACTGTGAGGGTCATGTCGAATGAATTCCCGCATCTGACCAGAAGATGGCGCCACTGAATCATCCATCCATCCATTTTACAAACAGCTGGTCCAATGTGGGTATAGCGTAATATCATACAGGTTTAAATTCCTTTGTAATTGATTCTTAAATTGTTCAATTAAGGTTTGTACATAGTTTTCATGATAGAGTTCAAGATAAATCTTGTCATTACTACTGGCGCTGCCAGTTTGCTAAGTTTCAAATGATCATTAAAAAGCAAGATCAAACTATGCAAAAGGTGCAGCCCTTCCAGCGCACTCAAATCACTCACTCGTTTTCATTCACTCCTTCAACTATATTAGTGGACTAATGTAGGGAATAGTAAATGATGGTGTAGGGGGCGATTTCGGACAAAGCTACTGACTCGTTTATTGGTTTCGTTCAAAAACAATGATTCATTTGGAAACGAAACATGAGTGAGTCATTGAATCATCCATTCACCTGATTCATAATCCATTAGAGAATGAGTCAAATGACTGGCTTTATGAGTCATTGAATGGTTCATTTATCATATTCGTTCAAAAACAATGATTCATTTGGAAATTAAAGGTGCTCTAAGTGATGTCACGCGTTTTTTAGGCCAAAACATTTTTTGTCACATACAGCAAACATCTCCTCACTATCCGCTAGCTGCCTGTCCCCTGAACACACTGTAAAAAAAACGCGGTCTCTCTAGACACCACAGGCTCCACAAACGGCAACAAAAACAAACTGGGCTCACCCGCACCACGAAACACAACAAACAGTGCTCCAGCCAATCACCGACAAGAAGCATTGGAGGGTGGGGTTTGGGGGTTAGTGCGCGTGCACATGAAGGGGGTGTGTGGAGGAGAGAGAAGCATGAAGAGGGAAGTTTGAATTATGGCCGACACACGACCAAAGAGACGACGTTCTGATGAACAAATTGTAAAGAAGAGGGACAAGGATAAGGAACGCGCAAAGTCCCGAATTTACATCGGAAAAACCTTCGAAAGGTGGCGAGAACTCCGCCGGCAGAAGGGCTTCCAATCAGACATTCAGTTGCTCTGTTTTTGCAGAACAGGTAAATCCATTTTTCTTTCTAAATTGACGTTCATGTTCGCCAAACCAACACAAGGATGTAATTAGCTAGAACTATGCAGTCAGCGTTAGCTTTGGTGAATACAACATATATGTTTCAGCTAGCGATCAATCTCTATTGTAAATGATCAAGCAAATTCACAGTAGGGCGACAATTTGTGTGAATGATTGTTTTCACCCACTGTTTGTTATGGATTTGAATGTTCATTTATAGGCTATTGACAACTTTGACTAAATTTGTTTACGCCGCCGCCGTTGTTTATGCTCACTGGGAAACGCGAAGCTAACGTTATCTTGCTATTATTGCGTCCTTGTATGGGAGCTATAGTTATAACCTCAGGTGGCGAAACGATTTTAAGACAATGTTTCTCTTTTTCTGCATTCTGTTCTGCAATATATAAAAGCATTTATCTAACTTGGTGACATTACACATTGAATGAAGTATCAGTAAAACTTAACTTTGTTTTTAGTGACTACTTTGACTTTCCTTTATGCCGGAAGGGAGGGGAGGAGGGAGGAGACGGGATGAGGAGGAGGGAGGGTCTAGCTAGCCTTCGTTTTGTTTGACAACAATTTGAATGTCAACACTCCCGGCATCACTTAGAGCACCTTTAAACATGAGTGAATCATTGAAACATCCATTCACCTGATTCATAAGAGAATGAGTCAAATGACTGACTTTATGAGTCATTGAATGGTTAATTTATCAGATTCATTCAAAAACAATGATTAATTTGGAAATTAACCATGAGTGAATCAATGAATCATCCATTCACCTAATTCATTAGAGAACGAGTCAAATGACTGACTTTATGAGCCATTGAATGGTTAATTTATCAGATTCATTCAAAACAATGATTCATTTAGAAACGAAACCAGTCAAACGATCCAGTAGCACCTCAAACGATGAGTCATTTAGTATTCAACTACATAAACTAATAGTAGTTGATGTGCAGATAAAGTCTGTAGTTTTCCGTACATGAAAGTGTGTTGATTTGCAAGTCTTGAAATTCATGTGACGTCTTTGAATTGTTTTAAATGCATTAAAACCTCCTCCTTGAATGTGTTCAGTGTTCACCACAGGCAGTGATACAGACTATAAACCGCTCTCAGCGCTGCCTTAATGAATGATGATGATGATGATGATTTTAAGGAATAAACACACACAACAGGAAGTAGCGGCAGGAGGCAGGAAATGGAGCGCAGAAGGTCAATGACTGTGTGGAAGAATCATCAAAGTGTTTGTTTGCTGTCAGTGAAGACGGCTCTCATATGGAAACACAATGAAATTAGCACTGCACTTTATTTCCTTCACTCCATCATCAAAGATGAAAGATTTACAGCTGGATAACCTGTGGAGACAGAGACCGTAGTTGCATTCAGGACATGGAAAGCAATTATAACTTTAACAATGGCCCAATAAATCAATCATTCAATCAATGAACACCTTTTAAAAAAAAAGCGTATTAAGAAATAATAATAATAATAATAATACGCTTTTCCCACGGTAATAATTATTTTTATTTCTAAATATTATTATTCTTTCTTTCTTTTTTTCTTTTTTACATTTTTATTATTCAAATAATAACTAATTATTATTACTGATATTAATCTTGATAAGGAAATTATTTATATGTTTTCAAAAAGTTTCAATTGTAATAATTTATATTATATTATATTATATATACATTTTTGCAATTCTGTTTGGTGACACAATAGTGGCTCTGAATTAACACTGTAAATGTTGTGCTTATTTACATTAATATATTTTTTTCAGAGCTCAGTTGTGTCTTTTTAATCTCCGGTTCTGTCATGCATTGCTTGCCATTTTCCAAATAAACAAAGATAAGCGATGCTCTGCAGTTGACACTTGTTGATGAGCCGATATGGGGTGTCAGCGCAGTGTGTGTTTGTGTGTTAGTGCCTCTGTAATTCAGCACAGAGATAAGAAACAGACTCACACACACACACACACACACACACACACACGAACCGCAGCAGTGCCACCATGAACTGAGACTCCAGCTCTGAAACAAGCCGATGATCCTTATATGCTAATTCATGTTTTTCAGATAAAACAGTCCCTAAATTGCACATTCAAACAAAATAAACAGTTTAACGCAGGGTTCTCAAGTTTTATCAAAAGCTTGGAGTGAGATCACATGCGGTTAGGGGAGGAGCCCTAATGGAGCCCCGCCCCGCCCCCCAATTTTACCCATTGTTCATAATTAACCAGCACAAATTGAAATTATAACAATTGGTAAATCTGATAAATGACAGAGCAATTCAACATCACATCAAATATACTCTTTAAATGTTATATTTCAAAATTACAAATATACAAAAATTACAAACATATAACAAATTGCTCCAAACAGTTTGGAAAAACAAATCTTTTTTGCATTTTGAATGTGTCTAGTCGAAATGGTATAATGATTTATTGTGTGGTGGGACATTGTGAACAAATGACATATTAGAGTATTAAGGTGTGTGTGTGTACACAAGAGTACACACTCCAGCTTATGACATGTGTTTTGTGTTGTGTTGTAAGTGTTTGTTGCACATTTTGATGCCTTGATAACAGGGGTAGGGGGACATCTTTGAAAAATACAAATGCAATGGCAATGATTAACTTAATGTATGTTTTGACAGGATACAAAATATTACCCAGAGCACTCTGCTTTAATACATGTAGCCTTATTGTAACTAGAAAGACTATACAGTATAATATATAATTTAAAATAAAATGAAGAAATACATCTTCATTCCTTCCCATACCCACTAACATTTCCCTTAGTTTCAGACAGTAAGCTAGCCAAACTGAGCCAAAGCTTCTGGCCTGGTTCAAGTGGTTGCAAAGTAGTTGTAGAGTTTTTGACTGCATCAATAATAATGTATACGATGGGCTATATATTAAATGTTCTAGCCTAAAAATGTTAGACGAGCTTTCTTCCAACTTACCTTCTCCATCACGACGTGTGTTCGCGCGATGTTGTTGGTTACCTAGTAACGACCGTACGGTGGCCGAGAATGTTCCGTCAACTTCAGTGTGTTCGCGCATCTATGTTGCTTAGTAACGAACGCAATCTGGCCGAGATACGTGCCGGCGGCAGGAAACTTCACTTTGTGTGCCTGCGCGCCTGGTATATAACGTTATATATAAAGCTTGCAGGACAACTTGGTTGCAATTGCCTTTCAGCGTGAGAAATACACGGTGTGGCGTGTGAGCGTGTGAACTGGTTGAATTGCGTGTGTCTCACGGCCAATGCGTGAGACTTGAGAACCCTGTTAACGCTTAAAGGAACACGCCGACTTTTTGGGACTTTATCTTATTCACCGTATCCCCCAGAGTTAGATAAGTCCATACATACCCTTCTCATCTCCGTGCGTGCCGTAACTCTGTCTGACGCACCCACCGCTAGCCTAGCTTAGCACAAAGACTGGAGGTAAACAGCTCCAGCTAGCATACCGCTCCCAATAAGTGACAAAATAACGCCAACATTTTCACTCCGCAGAAGTAGCAGTGCTTCGCCTTCTGAGAATATAGTTCCCAGTATGTATACGGTTAGAAGATGGCTGTGTCTCATGTGACCTTGTTATTCATACACGCTGTGACTATACAAATCACAACATGTAAATAGGAAAATGTTGGCGTTATTTAGTCATTTATTGGGAGCAGTATGCTAGCTGGAGCTGCTTACCTCCAGTCTTTGTGCTAAGCTAGGCTAGCGGTGGGTGCGTCAGACAGAGTTACGGCACGCACGGACATGAGAAGGGTATGTATGGACTTATCTAACTCTGGGGGATACGGCGAATAAGCTAAAGTCCCAAAAAGTCGGCGTGTTCCTTTAACATGTCAGTCATTGCTATAGTCTATTTCTAGACTAAGTGGGTGGTTCTTGGGTTGAAATATGGACTTGACTTCTTGTCATCAATTATCTGGCAATACAAGATGACAAATTTCATAATGCAATGCATCACTTTTAGAAATTTGTTCATGCACATCCTGAAAAAAATTAAAGCTACAGTTTGTTAAACACTGGAATCGGGTTGCTAACCAGGGATTAAATAAATGTGAAAATTCGAAACGGTTAGCATGCATCCACTTACCTGCCTTTCAGCCAATCAGAACTATTGGGTGAATGTCATCTAATTAATATTCATGAGGAAAGCTGATAAGGTTTATAATGCCCACACAGACTTCAGAATACACATGCAAACCAAACACACACACACACACACACACACACACACACACACACACACACACACACACACACACACACAACTGCCGACAGAGCAAAAGCAAATACACTGGTTTCTCACAGTCACTGTCTGAACACACACACACACACACACAGAGAGAGAGCTGACAGGATTAGACGAGTGTATAATCCCGCAGGATTCGGCTGCTCTCGTTCTGCAAATGAATAAATAAATGGATTGTGCAGCTTCAAAACGCAGTTGGTGGTGGATTTCACACACATTTCCTCCTGCACAACATAAATGAATCCTGCTGTGAACAAATGAAGCACTAAATACTAATGCAACACAATCTACCCTAGACACACAAAATGAAGTTTCATCAAACTAATATTCCTCCCGTCGGGTTTGTTTTATGACACTGACCAGCTTACTGTATACATTATAGTTCTTACATGACTACTTGGCAAATATCTTACATAAATAGTTTGTAGGCTATATAAATTGTGCATATACCAATGTCCAATGTGCACTACTGTACATACATTCACCAAGTGTTGGGGAAAGATACTTTTAAAAGTAATGCATTACAAAATTGCATTACTCCCCCCAAAAAAGTAACTAATTGTGTTACTTAGTTACTTTTTATGAAAAGTAATGCGTTACATTACTTTTGCGTTACTTTTTCTCACCTGGGGCCCGTTCTTCGTACGTCGCTAACTCAGTTAGCTGGATTTGATTGTTGGCGATTTGGCATGATCTTGGATTGTTTGGTTCTTCGAAGCTCATCCTGGACTTGCTGTCATAGCAACAGGTGCGCGATCTTAAACCTGCTCGGGAGCAGGCTTATTTCATGTAAACAAGATTAGACTGCGGCTTTATAAGCGGAGCTGATACGAGAAGTCCAGCGCAGCGCGATAGTGCACTTTCTGAGATTTATATTTTTTCTCGTGACTTGTGAGATTGTCGTTTACATTATTAATTTGTTGGAAACGCACATTTATTTTCGACTTGTCGGAGTCGGGCTTTAACTACAGCACAAACTGTTTGCATTGCCCTAAGATTATTTGCGAGTGCCTCTTTCCTTTACACTATTGGAGATGCGGAGAACTTGATGGAAAGTGCTGTCTGTCGTGTCATTCGGAGTTTACCTGCCGCTTTTAGGTTTAGAAAACAGTTTTAGGTTTTTAAGACCCAATGTTGTAAAGCAGTTTTTTTAAAGCAGTTTTTTTTTGTTTGTTTTTTTGGCTATCATAATTTTTTATGAAGATCATACAATCATGACCATGCCGATTACAGTATGTGTCACTCAGGCTTCACTAACGTGATTGGTACCATAGACTATAGGCTAGACCATAGACTGCCATCAAGGCCTCAATGAAGGGGATTATGTGAACAGAAAGGGGGTTCACAATGTAAATGTGCAGCCAAGTTACTATTGTGATTCTTAATAGGCCTATTCCACATTAGTAATATTATATCAAATAAAAAAAGGCAGTTGACTAAAATCTTCCATATCACAAATGTGAAAGCAAAATGGCCAGGATCTGTGCATGACTTAAGAATTTTCAGAGATTCACATTTATGCACATTATTTGAAAGTGGTAAGGAAAGTTCCACAATTAAATATCAAGCTCTCTGTATTACATACACTTATTCTGATCCTAACAGAACTGCATTTTTTCATAGGTGATTATGACATGTTCCTGCCTGCAGACAGGTGTTTATGACCCCATTCCCTGACCCAAACCAGTTACAACGCAGCTCTAGCCAGGACAAGGGCACACAATGAAATGAACTTTGGCTAACTAAAGGGAAGATTTCAGTGTCTGATAAGTCTGAGGGTTGCACACCTGATAGGGCATGTGACATTGTTGCATGTGCCATATTACACAACATTGCCAAAAAAAAAAAAAAAAAAAAAAAAAAAAAACCTTTTCATTAAATGTTTAATAAAAGACAAATATGCTTGGTTCCTTGAGTTTTATTTCAATTGTTCTTTGTAAAGAAATGCCAGTGGTCAAGTGCCTGCAACAAGAGATATTAGACACATGCCTCATGCAACAAATAAAAAGGAAAAGTTGTCTATACACTGCCCACCTGTAGGCCTATGTGTCCTCTGTCTGTGCAGACTCTTCTGTAGATGTGGAATCCTGCAACTTATATTGCAGCCATAAAGCATACAAGTATAAATGAAGTAAAGTTCTTTATGCACTTGCAGGTAGGCTAGTTCCTCCATATGACAGTTATCTGAGAGGGTTTATTCACTGTCCAGTGCAATGGAAACAAATGGACATTACAAAGTCTTATACTTTCTTTCCTTTGGAAAGTTAGAAAATGTCCACTTACTGCACATATTTCAGCCACCACTTTCTTGGGAACAGATACAAGTGTTGGTGTATTATGTAAAAGTGCACAAAAGAGGAAAACACAATGTCATTACAATGAACTACACTCGGGAAAAATATTTTTACATTAACATAAGTTTATCAGTTTTCACTTTCACAAGTCAAAGCAATTCATCATTACTCAAGATTTAACAGTTGAAATGACTATACGGCCTTAATTTAACGCAGCAAAAATTATTTTATAGTGTAGGCTACCAAGATCTTTTCTTCTTTTTTTGTCAGCCTTTTTCTTGGTTGGTTTTATAAACAGACAACCATTTATTTAAAGGAACACTCCACCGTTTTTTGAAATAGGGCTTATTCACCTTCTTTCCCACATTTAGATAGGTGGGCAAATGAATTTTTGTCTCAGTGCATGCATTGTTTTAGTTTGACAGGGTCGGCGCTAGCTTAGCTTAGCATAATGAATGGAATCCTTTGTTGCCAGCTAGCATGTCCTGAATAAAAGTGATATATATAAAAAAAAAAACCTACCTAATTACTTGTGGCCTGCGTATTCACAACAAGTACAAATAGCGATGCAGATTAACACTAGGCGATTTCCTAGGCAGATATTGACTTATATATTAAGGACTATATTAGGGGGAAGCACAGGTGAAGCACTGCTACTTGGGCGTGATATCTCTGCACCCAAGTAGCAGTGCTTCGCCTGTGCTTCCCCCTAATATAGTCCCAAGTCAAAATCTGCATAGGAAATCGCCTAGTGTTAATCTGCATCGCTATTTGTACTCGTTGTGAATACGCAGGCCACAAGAAGTAATTAGGTGGGTTTTTTTTTTTTTTTTATATCACTTTTACTCAGGACATTTACCCCAGGGGCTCGTTCTTCGTACGTTGCTTATTACATCCGAGATCAAATGACACATCCAAGATGATATCATCGTGCTAATCATGATCTGGCTAACTCGGTTCTTCGAACACACCTGTTGTTTATGATTAGTATCGCTGGATTGAGTTATCTGAGATAATTGCGCGTTCATGCGCTGGCTTAAAAGGGGATATGTATCGATAGTAGAAACATTGATCAGCAACGCTGCTATTGGCTGCTCAGCGTGGCCAAAGAGCGCGCACAGTTTTTCTCCTCAGCAGAGCAAGAACTAATAGTCCAAGTTTATTCGGAATTTTAATGTTTAATCAAAACGCCAGGGAACACCTCAAAGTCTGCAAAAGCCAGGAGAGAGGGCTGGCAAAAAGTAGCAGACAATTGAAATCCATTAGAAGTGGCCATGTTAGATGTTTTTATCACTTAATAGCCTATATTTTTGTATTTTAATAATTGCATAATTACTTTGTTCATTGTAATGTCAGAGTCACCACACTAGAACATGGGAACAAATAAAAGTGAAGTACAAAAATATTCTACATAATGGTAATTTTTTGTTATATTATAGTCTCTTTTATAAAAGGAACTGTTAAATAAATGGTTGTCTGTTTATAAAAGCAACCAAGAAAAAGGCTGGAAAAAAAGAAAAGATCTTAGTAGTATAGTCATTTCAACTGTTAAATCTTGAGTAATGATGAATTGCTTTGACTTGTGAAAGTGAAAACTGATAAACTTATGTTAATGTAAAAAATATTTTGCCATGAGATATTGATCACATTTTTCCCGAGTGTAGTTCATTGTAATGACATCGTGTTTTCCTCTTTTGTGCACTTTTACATAATACACCAACACTCGTATCTGTTCCCAAGAAAGTGGTGGCTGAAATATGTGCAGTAAGTGGACATTTTCTAACTTTCCAAAGGAAAGAAAGTATAAGACTTTGTAATGTCCATTTGTTTCCATTGCACTGGACCGTGAATAAACCCTCTCAGATAACTGTCATATGGAGGAACTAGCCTACCTGCAAGTGCATAAATAACTTTACTTAATTTATACTTGTATGCTTTATGGCTGCAATATAAGTTGCAGGATTCCACATCTACAGAAAGGCCTACAGAAGAGTCTGCACAGACAGAGGACACATAGGCCTACAGGTGGGCAGTGTATAGACAACTTTTCCTTTTTATTTGTTGCATGAGGCATATGTCTATCTGATGTTGCAGGCACTTGACCACTGGCTTTTCTTTACAAAGAACAATTGAAATAAAACTCAAGGAACTAAGCATATTTGTCTTTTATTAAACATTTAATGAAAAGTTTTTTTTTTTTTTTTTTTTTTTTTGGCAATGTTGTGTAATATGGCACATGCAACAATGTCACAGGCTCTGTCAGGTGTGCAACCCTCAGACTTATCAGACACTGAAATCTTCCCTTTAGTTAGCCAAAGTTCATTTCATTGTGTGCCCTTGTCCTGGCCAGAGCTGCATTGTAACTGGTTTGGGTCAGGGAATGGGGTCATAAACACCTGTCTGCAGGCAGGAACATGTCATAATCACCTATGAAAAAATGCAGTTCTGTTAGGATCAGCATAAGTGTATGTAATACAGAGAGCTTGATATTTAATTGTGGAACTTTCCTTACCACTTTCAAATAATGTGCATAAATGTGAATCTCTGAAAATTCTTAAGTCATGCACAGATCCTGGCCATTTTGCTTTCACATTTGTGATATGGAAGATTTTAGTCAACTGCCTTTTTTAAATTTGATATAATATTATTAATCTGGAATATTAAGAATCCCAATAGTAACTGGGCTGCACATTTACATTGTGAACCCCCTTTCTGTTCACATAATCCCCTTCATTGAGGCCTTGATGGCAGTCTATGGTAGCCTATAGTCTATGGTACCAGTCACGTTAGTGAAGCCTGAGTGACACATACTGTAATCGGCATGGTCATGATGGCATGATCTTCATAAAAAATTATGATAGCCTAAAAAAAAAAAACTGCTTTAAAAAAAACTGCTTTACAACATCGGGTCTTAAGTGGCTTGGAAATGCCACAAAAAAACCTAAAACTGTTTTTTAAACCTAAAAGCGCCAGGTAAACTCCGAATGACACGACAGACAGCACTTTCCATCAAGTTCTCCGCATCTCCAATAGTGTAAAGGAAAGAGCCACTCGCAAATAATCTCGGGGCAATGCAAACAGTTTGTGCTGTAGTTAAAGCCCGACTCCGACAAGTCGAAAATAAATGTGCGTTTCCAACAATTTTATAATGTGTTAAACGACAATCTCACGAGTCACGAAAAAAAAAATATACATCTCAGAAAGTGCACTATCGCGCTGCGCTGGACTTCCCCATGGACTTCCCATATCAGCTCCACTTATGAAGCCGCAGTCTAATCCTGTTTACATGAAATAAGCCTGCTCCCGAGCAGGTTTAAGTTTGCGCACCTGTTGCTATGACAGCAAGTCCAGGATGAGCGTCGAAGAACCAAACAATCCAAGATCATGCCAAATCGTCAACAATCAAATCCAGCTAACTGAGTTAGCGACGTACGAAGAACGGGCCCCAGGACTGGGCTTTCTTGTATGTTATTTAACAACAACAACAAAAAGTAAAATTTTTGGCAAAAGTTAAGGCCCTTTCACACGAAAAATGAAATAATGACTTCATTACAGGCTGAAGGAAATGCATATTTACTCCTGTACAGTAGAGGTAGAGTACAGTAGTGTACAGTAGAGGTAGAGTACAGTAGTGTACAGTAGAGGTAGAGTATAGTAGAGGTAGAGTACAGTGGTGTACAGTAGAGGCAGAGTACAGTAGAGTACAGTGGTGTACAGTAGAGGCAGAGTACAGTAGTGTACAGTAGAGGTAGAGCGCAGTAGAGTACAGTAGAGTACAGTAGAGACAGAGTACAGTAGAGACAGAGTACAGTAGTGTACAGTGGAGATAGAGTACAATAGTGTACAGTAGAGGTAGAGTACAGTAGTGTACAGTAGAGGTAGAGTACAGTAGTGTACAGTAGAGGTAGAGCACGGTAGAGGTAGAGTACAGTAGTGCACAGTAGAGGTAGAGTATAGTAGAGGTAGAGTAAAGGTAGAGTATAGTAGAGGTAGAGTACAGTAGTGTACAGTAGAGGCAGAGTACCGTAGAGGTAGAGTACAGTAGAGTACAGCAGTGTACAGTAGAGGCAGAGCACAGTAGAGGTATGGTACAGTAGAGTACAGTAGTGTACAGTAGAGGCAGAGTACGGTAGAGGTAGAGTAGAGGTAGTGTACAGTAGAGGTAGAGTATAGTAGAGGTAGAGTACAGGAGTGTACAGTAGAGGTAGAGTACAGTAGTGTACAGTAGAGGTGGAGTACAGTAGAGTACAGTAGAGGTAGAGTACAGTAGTGTACGGTAGAGGTAGAGTACAGTTGTGTACCGCAGAGTACAGTAGTGTGCAGTAGAGGTAGAGTACAGTAGTGTACAGTAGAGGTAGAGTACTGTAGTGCACAGTAGAGTACTGTACAGTACAGTAGAGGTAGAGTACTGTAGTGTACAGTAGAGATAGAGCATAGTACAGTAGAGGTAGAGTACAGTAGTGTGCAGTAGATGTAGAGTACAGTATAGTACAGTAGAGGTAGAGTACAGTGTTGTACAGTAGAGTACAGTAGTGTGTAGTAGAGGTAGAGTACAGTATAGTACAGTAGATGTAGAGTACAGTAGTGTGCAGTAGAGGTAGAGTACAGTAGTGTGCAGTAGAGGTAGAGTACAGTATAGTACAGTAGAGGTAGAGTACAGTAGTGTGCAGTAGAGGTAAAGTATTGTACAGTAGAGGTAGAGTACAGTATAGTACAGTATAGGTAGAGTACAGCATAGTACAGTAGAGGTAGAGTACAGTATAGTACAGTAGTGTGCAGTATAGGTAGAGTACAGTATAGTACAGTATAGGTAGAGTACAGTATAGTACAGTATAGGTAGAGTACAGTATAGTACAGTAGAGGTAGAGTACAGCATAGTACAGTAGTGTGCAGTATAGGTAGAGTACAGTATAGTACAGTATAGGTAGAGTACAGCATAGTACAGTAGAGGTAGAGTACAGTATAGTACAGTATAGGTAGAGTACAGTATAGTACAGTATAGGTAGAGTACAGCATAGTACAGTATAGGTAGAGTACAGCATAGTACAGTAGTGTGCAGTATAGGTAGAGTACAGTATAGTACAGTATAGGTAGAGTACAGCATAGTACAGTAGAGGTAGAGTACAGCATAGTACAGTAGAGGTAGAGTACAGTAGTGTGCAGTAGAGGTAGAGTACAGTATAGTACAGTAGAGGTAGAGTACAGTAGTGTGCAGTAGAGGTAGAGTACAGTATAGTACAGTAGAGGTAGAGTACAGTATAGTACAGTAGTGTGCAGTATAGGTAGAGTACAGTATAGTACAGTATAGGTAGAGTACAGTATAGTACAGTAGTGTGCAGTATAGGTAGAGTACAGTATAGTGCAGTAGTGTGCAGTAGAGGTAGAGTACAATAGTGTGCAGTAGAGGTAGTACAGTATAGTACAGTAGAGGTAGAGTACAGTATAGTACAGTAAATGTAGAGTACAGTAGAGTACAGTAGTTTGCAGTAGAGGTAGAGTACAGTAGAGTACAGTAGAGGCGGCGCTCAAACAAACCTTTCAGCCATTCTGGATTAAAGAACAATAGGATACAGGAGAAGGAAGTTTAACTATCTAATCTAAAGTAATTTTTGCTTATCAGTATGGTTGAATTGGATCATGGAAGGTTAGAAGCAAAGACATTGGTTAATAAAGTGAGATTAAATACATAAAGTTTACTTGTGTAATTTAATAAAGTTCATTCTAAAAGTTTTGCGTAAAATTCTGAGATTGCATTTTACTGTTTTTATTCATTTTGAGGAATACTGAATGTTTTCGTGCAAGTGAGATGAGTAAATGCATGTTCACATTTAGTCTAGAACTAAAATACCCATCATGTTTACACACGCACACACACACACACACACACACACGCGCACACGCACACACGCGCACACACACACACGCACGCACGCACGCACACACACGCACGCACGCACACACACACACACACACACACGCACACACACGCACGCACGCACACACACACAACATCTCACTTTATTTCTCTAAACATGGGGACAAGAGAGCTGTCAGTTAATAAATGTGAAAAAGTAACTAGCGTTACTTATTTGAAACTTATTTGATATTTTGTTGATACTTTACTAGTTACTTGAAAAAGTAATCTGATTACGTAACTCAAGTTACTTGTAATGAGTTACCCCTAACACTGCATACACCAAGCTTTTTATGAGAGACTGATTGAGCAAGGCAGCCAAGACCTGTCAGAGCGTTGATGGCCACGTCTGAGTAAAATGCCTATCGCATCTTTAAAAGCTCCATCGTGTGGAATAAGGGGCCATTTTCTGACTCTCTGGGGCCGATGGGTCCCTTTCTGGCCTGATCGTTCCTCCTGAATAACCGTAATCCATCAAATCTATTCAGTCTGTCAGCGCTGAAGCCCGACTCCTGTTCCAAACCGTTTCCTCTGAACAATGTTTTTTCTTAACTTTCCCACGTCTGCACCTCAGATCTCCGATGGGAACAGTGTGAGTGACAGAGATTTTCTTTTAGTGGCGAGTGCCACGGGGCAGAGAAAAAGGCAATTTTTTTTGCTCATTCCTTTCAAAGGGTCATTTGATTGTGTCAAGTCAAGTCACCTTTATTTCTACTGTATGGCGCTTCTTACAATACAGATTAAAGCAGCTTTACTTTTGTTTTAAAGCAGCATGGAGAGTCTGCTTTTAGCTACTATGCCAGCCGCAGCTGGAACCAGCTTCAAGAAGAGATCAGATGTGCTCCTACAGTAGTCACATTCAAATCCAGACTCAAAACACTTCTGTTTAGCTGTGCATTTACTGAATGAGCACTGTGCCGCTGTTCGTCCGACTGTTTGTACTGTACTGTATTTTATTTAATTTTTCGAAACTGTTTTAATTATTCTTATTTCTTTTTTATTCTTATTTTAATTTCTTCTATGTAAAGGACTTTGAATTTCCATTGTGTATGAAATGTGCTTTATAAATAAACTTGCCTCACCTTAGCTTTACAGAGATAACAGGAAAATAATGCAACAAAGTTTGTTTCTAGAAGAAAATAGCGTCACAGTCACAGCTTAAGTAAGTTCAGTGATGTTTCATTTTTTGTTGTAAAAAAGTTATTAATTTAGTTAATTTACACTGAATAAATCTGTGTTATTGCACAGGTGTGCCTTATGCTGGCCTCAATAAAAGGCCATTCTAAAAGGTGCAGTTTTACTGTTTTGAAAAAAAGAAAAAAAGGTTGTTGATTGTGGCCTGTGGCCCAAACACATTCATTCATGCTGACTGCAGGAATGTCCACCAGAGCTGTTGCCCATGAATTGAATGTTAATTTCTCTACCATAAGCCGTCTCCAAAGCCGTTTCAGAGAATTTGGCAGTACATCCAACCGGCCTTACAACCGCAGACCACGTGTAACCACACCAGCCCACATTCAGCTCATGAAACATGGGGGCAAAAACAAAAGTATCAACATTCAGAAGTAAACTGATATATTGAGTGACATGAATGACGTATGAAATCATTGCAAATTCACTTTGGATATGACATGTTGTGTTATATGTTGTCTCCAGAATGGTGAGTCTGTGAGCAAAGATGGCATTTAGATATCCATCTCCAGGAATTATAGATGTCCTTCGTTAGTAGTGATTCAGCAAAACGCATTCAAAATCATTAATGCATTAAAAAGCACTCAGAGCTTTTTACAAGTAAACCAAGAAATATACTTTTATATCTTATACATAATCTTTACCAAGATATATAATGAAAACCTCGTCTAGCTTTACTGGAAGCAATGTTAGCTTAAACAGTGCATAAAAACTGCATCATGCACAGCAAAAAACACCACTTCAGATAGCAAAAACACACCTGCTGGCTGTAATGTAAATAGTTACATTTTTACTAAAGTTTACTTATATAAAAACGGTTTACGTTCGACATAAGCTGCTGTAATGCTGACCGCTAAAGCATTTGTCTGGGAATCTCTTTGGCCTGAATAATTGTGTTGAAGTCAAAAAGGGTCAAAAGTCTACAAGTTCAACGAGATGGGAGTGTGTGAATGAGGGAGAGACAGTTGTTTCATGATGGTTTTGGGCTGTTGGTTTGAGCAATTGCAGTCACTACGCATGACATGGGAAAATATAAGACTTCAGGGTAACACTTTACAATAAGTTTCATTAGTTAACATTATTTAATGTATTAACTAACATGAACTAACTATGAGCAATACATTTGTTACAATATTGATTAATCTTTGTTAATGTTGGTTAATAAAAAATACAGCTGTTCAGTGTTTGTTGTAATAAATGTTAACAAATACAACCTTTGATTTTAATAATGTATTAGTAAATGTTGAAATTAATATTAGTAATAAGTGCCCCATTATGCTTTTTCGGATAATACCTTTCATGTAGCGTGCCGTGTAATATAGCAGTTTCTGAATATAAAGGTCTGCAAAGTTTCAACAATCGAAGTGCAGGATAAATGGAGTAACACATTTGCATAATTCCCGCCAATGGTCTTCATTGGCTGCCTGCGAACAATGACATCAGATATGGTAATGGCCATTTGGTTTCCAACACACGTAGTGTAAGCGATCGACCAATCACAACACACTGGGACATCTGACCAATCAGAGCATGCTCTTTTAGAAAGGCGGGGTTTAGAGAGACCGAATCTTCAAACTAACCGTTTTAGACACTGATGAGCTGATGCTGCAATGTATATTATAAGAAAATCAAAGTGTTTTTTGACCTTGGATGCATGTAAACCTATTAAAACTCATCAAATGTGTACCTTGAATGTAATAAAAGTGCCTTTTATGCTAAATGCATGAATGTAAACATAAAATAATTTGTCTATTTGGCTACATATAACTACACATAACTTTATATTTATATTTTTCCTGTTACAGGTTTGAGACTGTGTGTGTTTTTGTGGCATCAGTGAATCGAAAGCAATCGATGGTTGACCTTGGATGCATGTAAACCTGTTGTAAGAGACATCAAAACTAAGTAAGGAACCTTTAAGATGGTGGACATGGACATGAGCAAACATGAACCAAGAATTGTTCCTAACATTAACATAGGCTATTGCTCACTGTTTGTTAATGTTAGTTAAGGCATTAACCATCCTATTTAATGAGACCTTAATATAAAGTGTTAACAAAGCCCAAGATCTGCCCATATATTAACCAGAGTCTGTTCTGTTTCATTGCGAATTTGCCTCGAGATCGAAGGTTCATATCGCTTCAGTTCAGCTCTGATCAAACGTCTTTGGCAAATGAGACAAAGTTTTCGTGGCTCCCATCTGAAGACGTGGGAGTTTAACAGAGGCCGAGGCCAAGCTGATAAAACGTTCTGGCCTGAACTGTAAAAAGCAGCTCTCATATCATTCATGAGCTCCTGCCAAACGTCTCCGCTGCTTTAAAGTCGCTCTAGTTAAGATTTCAAAGAAACTAAGCACCCTTGAGAGTGACAGAAGTAGAAGTGAGGAGCGAAAATCAGCTAAAAACAATATATCCGCACCAGCTTGCGCAATGCAAGAGTATTTATGCCAGAACGCAGATGTGTTTTTAGCCTAAATAAATAAGAAATGCCACAATGAGTGTTTCTTAAAGTCTGTTTCCTGACAAGCACTCGAATCCCGAGTGAAAGATGAAAGCGGCGCATTCGTATTAAACTGAAGGAGAAACTCTAAATCTCCTGTTGTGACTGAGTCCTCGTGAATGGAAGAGGAGTTTTTACATAATTACTGAAACACCGAGTCAGAGATTAACTCCAGGAACATGTGATTTAGGATATTGCCATCAGTTCCTCTCGGTGTTGAAGAATCCCGTCGGGTCATTACCGGCGAGTCTTTCTCAGAGCCGACTGAGGCATCATCGCATTTAAAACGCTTAGCCGTAGAAAAGGCTCCGGCAAACCCTGCGAAACTGGCTCTGAACAGATCAAAGACGTCTGGAACATCACGCAGGGTTCGGTTTACGTCTGCGAATGAGGATCAAAGACAGAATTCATTCGAGTCCATCTGTCGAGCCGAGGTGCTCAGAAGAGCTGAACGCCATCCAGGGCCAGAGGCTGGGTTTTATAATCACTGAGGTCACAGATTTGATCTGGTTTGGGGGGAATGCTCCCCTAAAGGCCAAAAAAATTAAGAAGAAATAGCTTTAAAACCATGTCAGTTGGCAATAGATTATTGTTCAATTCCTGCTTTCTTCTCATCTCCATCACTCGTTCTTTTTTCTCTCAGTCTCCATATCTTGCCCTCTCTCTCTTCCCCTCCTAAAGCTGAGCTTTGACTGAAAGTCTTTTCATTTTCATGTGTCAGTGAAGAAAGTAAATATAGGGTCAACTTCTTCTAGTTTTATGGTGGATTACAGACTAGCGTTAAAGGTGCATGCTATTGGTGCAAAATCATGGCTTCATTGATCCTTTCTTAAATTCTTCTACTAAGACCAGTTTCCAGCAAAAACCTCAACAACTTCTATCTGAGAATTATCTTTACTTAACACACCATTAATGTTCCATTTCCTTCCTAGTTCAATAATGTTTTCTTTAAAGGGATACTTCACCTCTGGAAAGATGAATGAGTATTTAAAATAGGTCATTTATGTAGAAGAAATGTGAAATTATTTTTGAATTTGGAGCTTTCTAAACTGAGAAAAGCCAGACATTTTTTTTTTGGCTTATGTGGATGAAAGACAACAACTCCCAGAATGCACTTGCTTCGCTGCCCTACGAGGCCACTCCCAAGCCACGCCTACCGGTAAGAGAGCGCAGTTGAAAACAACAAGGCTAGGCTACTAGTGAGACTCTGTGACGAGTTTGCCCGGTATTTCGAGATCGCCCAAAATGTTTGGGATTCGGCTTTTGCGTTCTACAGTCGCCATTCATCATGTTTACTGTGGCGAGCAGGACGAGGCTGAGGGGCGCGGGAGAATGGCACGAGGCCGGTGGCGTGATTACTGAGACGCACTGGTCTCGTATCTCTCACGGAGGAGCGGGAATTTTCTTAGCAATATTAAAACGCACATCAACCGATCACTTGTTTAGCGTTCATGTAAACACTACATTCAGATTCACCAATCGGAATGAATTCAGTTAGATTGAAACAAAAGGTGTGCATGTAAACAATGAATGGCGACTGCAGAAACCAAAAGCCGAATCCCGGACATTTTGGACGATCTCGACGGCCGGACATGTCCGGGAAAAAGAGGATGGTAACCCCTACTACTCAGCTTTCTCCACAGAACAAGAGCTTGCTAGCTTAGCTTCCAAAGAAATACGGCTGACACTATGTGTACATTCTGTGAGTGAGATCCCACCTCCTATGGGCGGGTTGTACACATGCGGGACAGCGCCTACTACTGGCTGTAGTCTTTAGCCTCTGGCCAAAAAATCCTCCAATGACGCAAAATGACGATTTTTGCATCATCGGAGGATTTTTTCCAGACAAAAAATACATAAATCTCTTGTCTCAGGGGGATATGAGGGTGGACAGCACGGTAATTCGAAAATACTACAGGTTTTCTACTAATACAAAGCTTAATGCTAAATCCTGAAGTATCCCTTTAAGATTCTTCCTTTCTTCCCTAAATTTCTTACAGTTTATTAAAACATGTTCTACATTTTCTTTGCATTTGCACATCTATCTACTTTATTCATTAAATATAATGTATTATTAAGTCTTGTATGTCCTAACCGTAGTCTTGTATAAAGGATTTCTTCTCTTCTATTTATACTTTTATATGCTCTAACTTTAATTGTTTTTAGTATCTGTCATATTCTCTTACCTTTTTATCTGAATCCCATTTCTTTTGCCAGTGTTTATTAATGTTGCTCGTAATTAATTATTTACCTTCATTCTTTCCGAGGGGAAATCTGGTGTCATCATGATTTAATGCTTTTTTTTGCTAATATATCAGCAATTCCATTACCTTGAACACCTATAGGCTACATACACCTATCTATTTGTAATTTTTCTCATTTTAGCCGTGTTGTGTTTATTTCAATTAAAATGCCTTCTCTAGATGTTTTAACTTGTCACATTGTCAGTTTGTTTTGTCTTTCTCCGCCTGTTTGTTTCCATGGATACTGATTTGATTTGAGTTTCATGTTCAGGTGTGTCTCATTAGTCTCATTAGTTCCTATGTTTGCTGTTTATGTGTTTGTGTTGCATTCAGTTCTTGGTCAGATCTACATTGCATTTAGTTGGTTGTTCTGTTCATATTCCTGAGATTAAGTATTTTTGTCTTGACAAAAAAAACATTCTTAATGTCGGTTTCTCAACAAAAACTAAGTTCACATAACTTGGAATATATTGCACAAGTCAAAACATGAACTATTGTCATGCTGTGTTTTTGCTCTTAACAGTATAAATCACCATTAACTTTCCTAATGTGCACAGTATCATGTTCTGCTTGACATCTAATTTCCTGTTTCGCAGAAGAGAGAAAAATAATATGGGTTTGGTTTGACATGAGGGTGAATAAATTATGACAGCTTGTTCATTTCTTTGGTGAACTGTTTTCGTAAGAGCACAGAATTGAATATCGTCAAAGTTAAAAAATCCAGCTGTCTTAATCTCTTCACCTTAAGTAACTTCACGACTCCAGCAGAAACTCTCATCAGGGACATTTGCTTTTCAGCTTTTCAACTAAAACACACATTCTGAAACTCAATGCATTTCAGGGCTGTATTTTAACCAATTCGTTGGTCATTTTACTGAAGCTTCACTGATATAGAAAACCAACACGCTGCTCAGAATCAGATGAATATCTTGACAATAGAAATCTGTTTAAAGGGGTGGTATAATGCCCTTTTCACATGACGTAAAATAAATCTCTGATGTCCCCAGAGTGTGTATGTGAATTTTTAACTCAAAATACCCCTCAGATATTTTTTATAGCATGTTAAAATTGTCACTTTTTGAGGGTGAGCAAAAAACGCATCGTTTTGTGTGTGTCCTTTAAAATGCAAATGAGCTGCTGCTCCCGGCACAGGGGGCAGAGCTTCAAGAGCTTGTGTGTGTGATCTATAAATCGCGTTCCCGGGGGAAATTTTGTGCGGCTCACGTTTCTCTGTGAACTGAACATGCGTTTCTTCTTCTTTAGCTTTATAAATATTCCCAGGCATTACACGTGATCAAATGCTAACAGCGGACGCCCACTTCAGGCTCTGAAACTAAATAATGTGTTTCTGTGTGTTTTGGCCGGGACGTAAACACACCTGAGAGTCTGATGAGAAAACAGCGGCCCAAGGTGAGATTAAGGCTCCCTGCGAACATGCAATTTGTGGATCGACGTCGTTTCTTTCATGGCCTGTTTGACCTCGAACAACTCGCTGGAGGATCGTATACAGAAACCACAGAACTTCTATCTGAGACTGAACAGGAGTCCTAAAACATACAGGTGCTTGTTCATAGTGAATAGCTTTTTGATGCATATTTGTGCTCAGAAATATGTCAGACTGGATGTTGCATTCTCAGTGCGACCACAAGGGGTGCTATAGCAGGAATTAGAATTAGCTGGTTCATTTTCTCTTCCAGATCAACAGTTTGAAGAGAATTTTGAATTGCAAGTTAGTTAACATTAGCTAGTGTTTATGTCTAGCAACATGAATATTAATGCGTGTTTAATGACAGACGTTTGAAAGAACCACATCTGCATTTGCATACTTTTTTTGTGTGGATAAATGTATTGATGTTTTAATCAATTATTATGTTGGCTTGATAACTCATTTTGCGTCTCCAGTAAATGTATCTTGATTTGAGAATGTTATGATATGATATTTGTGCTGGAAAACGAGACGGAAACACTGAGGAAAAAAATCTTTTTTTTTGCAAACAAGCTTCCTTCATATTTCATTAAGGCTGGACGAGGGAATTACGCAAGACATGGAGGAGTTTTTTGTAAAGAGAAAATCAGCCTTGTAAAAGTACAAAACACGCAAAAACAGATCATTATTTAATGTCGACAGGTTCACATATTTTCTTGAGGAGAGCAGTAAATAAATTTTACATTTATGTGCATGTAAATTCAATAACTAAGCACATTTTTGGGAGACAAAGAGGGTTTAAACTATTATGCCGAAATGCATTTGCTGCCATTTAAAAAGCTATTTGGACGTCTTGAGCATCGCAGATGTCTGACTGGAAACAAACAGTCAAATACTGAAAGCAGCTGTCAGCGTTTTGATGAAGCGTCTGGGCAGCAGGGGAGAAAAGACTGAGATTTAACAAACCGAGAAAAGGAAAGATTCAACTTTAAAGACACTTTAGCTTCGTTTCTCCACAGGACTTCCTCTGGGGAAGTTGGTAATTATGAAGTGAAGTGCACTCAAGTGAATTTTGTTGGAAATAAATGGATGCTGTTTTCACTTAGGCCCGTTTCACGTGTTAAAGTGCATGTTTATTTAACAGCACTTGAAATTCTGACTTTACAAGTTTGGATGCAACCTCATTAGTGCTCTAATGCTGCCGGAGAGAATTAGGCCGTGCGTCCACCAAAGTGTTTTTAGCCAGATGAGAACGCCTAGCTGTGGGCGCTTGAGAGCGTTTTGGCAGCGCTGCATTTTTTCAGTTGACACACTTTGCTTGTTATGATACGGACTATCCACGAAAGTGTTACTAGTATCTCATTTCACACATATTTTGTTTCTGTTTTGATTCTATATTAAAATGTCAATACAATGTAACGTATTTTCTCTGGCTCTTGTTTTAACTTATTTTGTTCCGTTATTATGCTTGTTGTCGTCTGTTGACGTTGTACAAGCAGAATGTGGCGGTTGGTCGGTGTGGTATTAGCCCCGCCCCTCCTCCACTGTGATTGGACGGTTGGGTAAAAAGTGACAGCGATGAGCGCTGCGTTTTACCCAAGCGGCAACCTCCCTGTCTCTCTCTTGAAACCAACACGGAAGTGAATTAAACGGCAATTCATCGACTGGCCGCTTGAGGCTGGCTGCAGAAGTGAGTCAAATCTGTATCTCCCCCATGTTGAAATGCCCAACTTTACAGCAGAAAAACACATGTTTACAGCCTGGAGCAAAAAGTGGCTTTGGTCTATAGAGCTAATTTTGCCCTTCATGACGACTGTGAGGGGGGTGAATTTATTTATAACTCATCCGTTTATATTATATGAAGCCTTAAAGTTCTGCATAATTAAGGGCGTGTCCACTTTTGAGTGACAGGTGGATTCCCGCTGCTGTGGTCATTAGTCATCATTAGCCGTGTGTCTGCTGTCTGTTAGCCGTCACGTTACCTCAGCTCATTGTCTGACTGTAAAAATAAATAAATTCGGGAGTGACGCGCTGCCAAGATGGCGACGGTCGGCCACGCCCACTTTAGGCTTCAAAAACGGTCTTCAGAAACCTACGGGTGACGTCACGGACACTACGTTTTTTTACTGTCTAAGGTTTTACCCAAAGTTGAACATTCTTCAACTCTCGGCGACCAGTAAAAAGACCGGGCGCTCAGCGTGAAAAAAACGCTCAGCTCCTCGTTACGCTCACGGGCATGGCGTTGAAAACAACTGGAAAAATACGCCAATGCTTTGGTGGACACAGGGCCTTATGGGAAATGTAGTTTTGTTGCTTGCCAGCTCATTTCTTACACTGCAAAAGTTGATTTCCTTTCTTCAGTATTTCTGTCTTGTTTTTCTGTAAAAAATATCTTACAATTTTTAATTGAAGATACATTTACTGGAGACCGAAAATTACTGGTGATAAAATGAACAATTAAGAAAAATGAGTGTGTTGAAAACAAGAAAAAATGTCTGCCAGTGGAGTCTACAAGGGAAAACAAGTTTTATTTTTCTGACTCCAATGGCAGATATTTTTTCTTGTTTTCAACACATTCATTTTTATAAATTTTTCATTTTATCTAAAGTCATTTTGCGTCTCAAGTAAATGTTATATTACTCCAGAAAAATTATTAATTCAAAAGGAAAACTAGTTTTATTTTTCTGACTCCACTAATTTTTCTAGTTTTAACCATAAACTCACAGAGTTCTGATACATTTTTCAGAAAACAAGACTTAATATTGTATGTAATTGTTCTTCGCAGATAAATAAGAATGTTTTGATATTTGCCCTCGAAAAAAGTAGTGTGAGCTGCTGTTACTAGCAGCTCACAAAATGAATTCAAAGTAAATTGCAATGAAAACTTAATAATAAATGAAAGAAACGAGAATGAGAGCTAAAAAAGCACAAAAAACAGCTCATTTCTGATGTGAAAACTTTCTTCCCAGTGAAAAAAAATCACATTTTTGACACCAGGAATCATATTTGAAGTGAAAATAGAGGCGATTGTGACTTTAGCATCCTTGTGTCAGCAAGTCCTGACTCGTGTTTTCGCAACTCGGTCAAATCCGTTCATAACTTCATGTGGCGAGTAAAAACTGCACCCATAAGCTGTTCTGATGATATAAAAACTGCAGCGCAATGAATGTAATTCATGCATTCTGCTGAAAAACACACAGACAATACAACACTGCACTTTCTAAAAGCTTGTCGAAATGTATTGTGTAATTAAACGGCGCATTAATCAGACTAATGTGATGTTTGATGGTGTTGACGTGATTATGGGACCTTAGAGAGACCAGACAAACATCTCAAACACGCCAGAGTTCAACAAGGGCGACGATACTGAAACACAACATTTCAAAGGCACTTAAAATCTGCTAGGTTGTGTGTGTCATAATCAAATGAATGCACATTCAAAACAAACCTTTCTGAGCCGGCAGACAGGCGTCACAAATTATTTTAGTTATGATTCAGAATGCAGATATAGGCAAGGGAGAGAGAGCCAATCACAATGCAGTATTGCAATGACTTAATGAATATTCGGACAGTGTATGAAGGTCCGCTGTTTGTTGCATGCACTTGTTTTGAAATGAAATGAATGTCCAGAATCCAGAAAACGACTCATAAACTTTCATTACAAGACGTTTATCACTATAAATCATGATAGCTGACTTTATGAATGTCTATCAGCTTCTCTTGCTCAGAACAAATGCTCTAAAAACATTTCGCTAATGTACGTAATGCAAGTCCCTAAAACTCTGAACATTCTAAACACCCAGTTTTCTAAAAACGTTTTTTTTTTTTTTTTTTTACATTCCATGTATCATCGTTGTATCATTCTTCAAACGTTCCTGGAATGTTACTTTTGTTACATTCTCTGAATGTTCTAAAACAAGTCGTAACATTCAAAAATGTCAGACTAATGTCCAACTGAAATATTCCAGAATAAAACCTTCCAAGAATTATGTTTTTGTGCAAAAGTTTTGAGAGCATTAAAGACCAGATAACTTTGAATGATCGTTCTATTAATGTCACTGGAAGCACTTATTTATTTGGTTAGTTAACTGTTATAAACGTATAAAGTCAGCTATTTTAGCCAATTACGTTCCAACAAATGGGCTGTTACTGTACATCGTTTTTAATTATTATTTTAGGTTTAATCTACTTTTAAAGGCCCATCTCAGAATTAAAAGAACATGAAATCACATTCCAGTGTTATTTTAGTATTTTATTTATATTCTATAATTGTGTGTGCTTTTGTAATTTTTCAACTTATTTAGGTTAGTTGCCAAGGCTTTTTAAGCTTAAGTTTTTTTGTTTTTTTTATCAGATAAAAAAATTAAATAATCTACTTTTTTTAATCAGATTAAAAATAAAAATAAAAAACAGAATTTTTGGGAATTTTTAAAAACCAGATTTAAATTTTTTTTTTTTACAGTTTTTTAACTCTGATTTTAAAAAATTCAAAAAAATGCAGATTTTTTTAAATCTGATTTTATTCAACAAAGACATTGGGATCCAGCTGTATTAATCTTCTTCAGAGGTTTTGTCTGTGTTGTTTCTGAGAGATGTGTGGTTTGTCTCGTCTGATTCCTGCAGAGATCAGGAAAGATCAGGATTACGGACTCGGACGCTGGAGGAATCAGACCAGGACATGCTGACATACTGCAATATTTCACACACTCATGTTATTATAACAGCCGAATCCTGCAGAACCGTCACACATTTCAGCGCTGCTCACGTGACTGATTTGAGTTATACTCACATTTAATGAATGTTAAATCTGTTTTTCTGTGTTTGTATAATCCAGTGAATGAAATACTTTCAAATGAACAATTCAGCTGATTAGATTTTTCTAAACACTCTGCTCTGAGGAAGAGAGTTGATCATTTGCACTAAACTCGGAAGTTTAAAGGGGTGGTTGATTATGATTTGACTTTTCTAACTTTAGTTAGTGTGTAATGTCACTGTTTGAGCATAAACAACATCTGCAAAGTTACAACGCTCAAAGTTCAAAGCAAAGGGAGATATTTGCTTTTACAGAAATCACTGTTTAAGGACTACAACAAACGGCTGGTAGAGACTACACCACATTCCTCCCGGGTTAGTGACATCACCAACCCTAAAATTTACATAAACCCCGCCCCCCTGAACACGATTTATAGATTATCAAGACAGAATATGCTAATCAGTGACTAGAAGATAACTACACATCAGCTTCATAAACTCATCAACTAACCATTCAGAAATGTCCTGTTGCTTCTACATGTTTCACTTCTTCTTGAGTCTCCATCATTCTGACTCCGGTTTGAACATTAAAGGCTAAAAGTTTTTGACATTTTCAGTGC
>CM038643.1:4308790-4328790 GCA_021554675.1 Leuciscus idus
AAGCAAAAGGCGGTTTCGAACTCAGATTGATTTGCGTCAAAACGTTCTGCCACTTGTCTTACTATTCAACTATGATAACCCAGCATCTTTGGTCATTTTGTCTGGTCCAATCAGACATCAGTGGGCGGAGTTAGTGTAAATAGCCTCTGCCAACATTTCATATTTGCACTTAGTGTGTAAATAGACACCCCAAAAAAGAAATGAGATGGTAGGAAAAAAATATTGCAATGCCTTTGCGTTCACACAAAAGTTTTGTGGTCGCCTGAGAAATTTTGCATTCACATGATAATGACAACATGGCGGATGTAGAATATCCAGATTACATTCATAAAACACATATTCATACTATAGAACGTCTTTTTTAGCAAGCACAAAGTTATTACTTATTCAAAACAAGTATAGTACGCTTTTTCGGATGAAGCCTTCTTCCTATACATACACACAAATAAATTATCTTAAAGCAAACCAAGACACTTCAGCATCCCCACACACGCGCACACACACACACACACTCTCTCTCACTCACTCTATCACACACACACACACACACAGAGGCTAATTTCCCACATCTGGTTGTTGTAACAGCATTAACCAGCCTTCACGGTCTCAGCACCACCAAACTAATTCACTTTAGCAGATGAATAAAAAAAAGCAGCGATCTTTAAAAACCCAATATCAGATTAAGCCTGAATCCGAGTCGCCCATAAACAGGAAGCCGAAACGAGGTAAACGCATTTGGCACGAAGCTTCAAAACATTTAAACGAACAATCTCAGGGAAATTAATCAAGCTTAGCAACAAAGCAGAGCTTCATTATTTTGCGCTATCACACATCTGATAACCGCTTGCCAGATATTTGAGTTTCGCGCTCTTTTGCGAGCCGCTTTTGTTTAGTACGACATGTGTTATCGACGCAATATTGACGAGCGGTTTGTGCGAACGAACAGAGATAAGAGAGCACAGGTCAAACACACACTTTATCTAAAAAAAACACGGCCAGGAGCGCAATCTATCGCCATGACATTTAGACACCGAATGGGAAAATATCCCGGTCTGCACGAGAGCTGCATCTGATCCGGCCATCGATGAGAGTGAGCTATGAAATAGACAAAGTGTTTTTGAACCATGAGGTAAAAAATACTTAAAAACAAACTGTAAGTGCCAGAAATGCAAGAGTATAACTTGTATTCAGTATTCTCTGTATATCTCCGTCCATCCGCAGGCTATTCCCTCAGAGCTAAAAAAAAAAACAGTGCAGTTCAGCAGAAACTAGACCAGAAAGAAACACTCAACAAGAAAGAGAATAATTCACCTTACTGTTGTTTTAGTCAAGAAGAGGAACATTTTTTATATCTAATGGTTTGTTTTTCATGAGTAGTGTCATTGTGACCAGCATATGATACTGGATATTTAAGTCAAAGGGAATACATGTAGGCCTATGTATTTTAGTAGTCCGGCGGACACACTGGCAGGAGAAAAGTATTTTGCCATTTAAAGTCTATAAGAAATAGAAGCCACATGAGAAGAAGAAAAAACAGCAAATCTTAATTATTACATAAAAAGTCAAAATTATGACATAAAAAGTCAAAGTTATGACATAAGCCTACATACTACATTATGGCATTAAATGTCAAAATTATGTCATGTTGACAAAAATCTAAATTGACACTCATAAAAAGTCATAGTTATGACATACTAAGTCATGTTGACATTAAATGTCAAAATTATGACATACTGTATGACAAGCTAAAATTATGATGTCAGTATAAAACAGTAGGCCTATGTTAATTATGGCAAGTCAAAATTATGACAAAGACTTAAGTATGTCATAATAATTTCAAATTTTGTCACATATCAAGTCAGAATTATGACTTTGGTCGAAATTATGACATATTAAGTCATGATGGCATTAAAAATGTCAAAGTTGAAATTATGACATAATTGTCACAATTATACTATCTTACAGTATGTCAATTATGATCAGTCAAAATTAAGATAGACTTAGTATGTCATCATTTCGACTTTTCATCACATACCAAGTCATAATTGAGATTTAAAAAGTGTAAATTATGACATAAAACTCAAACTTTTAAAGTTATAATTTCGACTTAGCATGTCATAATTTTTACCCTTCATCTCATAATTATGATTTACAAAAGCATGATTATTTTCTTATGTGGTGGAAATGGGCTTCCAGAAATCTACTGTATATTAATTTTATTAACACAAATTTCAGGCATTATTGTGAATGATGCATCATGCATGTTGGCCGATGCTGCATGATTGAGGAATAATTCATGTCTGTAGCACAAAATAAGCACTCAAGTATGAGCAATAGTGGCACCACTAATCAGCCAAATAAACATTGTTTTACTCAATCGAGTGTTTATTCTCACTGATAAAGCAAAAAAGCAGCTTTTAAAGTGTCATCTAATCCTCTTAAAAATGGAGGGAAAAGATGCGAGTGTCCGTCCCTGCAGGGACTCGAGTGTCAGGAACACGACTGCATCCAGACCTGAGATTAGCTGGAGGAATTACGAGTTTCTATTGGAGACAGCGAGAGTGTTTGAGCGTGATGATGAGATCTGTTTGGCAACGGTCACACACACTCAGCGTCCTCCAACACACCTCACGTGACGTGAGCTCCAAGCATGAGTGTGAGACACTCTGAGGCGAACTCTAATCGCACAGGAAAATGTAGCTATTCTAGTGAGAGATAAAGTGCTGATTTCTTATGACTGTAAAAAATTATTGCCATTTTAACTGTGAAAAACGGTAAAAATGTGACTGTAAAAACCTATTAATTGGTAAACAGTAAGCTCCCGTACTATATGTGACCCTGGATCTCAAAACCAGTCACATGGGTCAATTTCTTTAAATTGAGATTTATACATCATCTGAAAGCTGAATAAATACCCCAAATACAGTAAAACTGCACATTTTAGACGCCTTTTATTGTGGCCAGCCTAAGGCACACCTGTGCAATAATCGTGCTGTCTAATCAGCATCTTGATATGCCACACCTGTGAGGTGGATGGATTATCTCGGCAAAGGAGAAGTGCTCACAAACACAGATTTAGACAGATTTGTGAACAATATTTGAGAGAAATAGGCCTTTTGTGTACATAGAAAAAGTCTTAGATCTTGAGTTCAGCTCATGAAAAATGGGGGCAAAAACATAAGTTAATTCTGTAAATGATGGTGTTAATTCTGTAAATGATGGTGTTAATGCTGTAAATGATGGGGTTATGGTGTTAATGTTGTAAATGATGGTGTTAATGCTGTAAATGATAGTGTTAATGCTGTAAATGATAGTGTTAATGCAGTAAATGATGGTGTTAATGCAGTAAATGATAGTGTTAATGCAGTAAATGATGGTGTTAATGCAGTAAATGATAGTGTTAATGCAGTAAATGATGGTGTTAATGTTGTAAATGATGGTGTTAATGCTGTAAATGATGATGTTAATGCAGTAAATGATGGTGTTAATGCAGAAAATGATGGTGTTAATGTTGTAAATGATGGTGTTAATGTTGTAAATGATGGTGTTAATGCAGTAAATGATGGTGTTAATGCAGTAAATGATGGTGTTAATGCTGTAAGCCTAAATTATGATGTTAATGATGTAAAGGTCTTGTGTGTTGTTTCTTTCCTATACAGGCTATCAGCACTCAAGTCAACTAGTATTATACTTCCAACTTGGCACTGCTGGCTTGTTTGACATCGCCTGTAAGGTCATCATGGAGAGCGCCGGTTGTTCTCTGATCTAATGGAGCAGTTCAATTAGATTAAAAACGTGTTTGTCTATGCTAAGCACATGTAAACAGGAGACGCAGCGAGGACTATTAGCGCAGATTGTTGCCATATTAGTGTATTAATTCGTTTTCCGTGGGAAATCTGCGAGCTATAACGAGACGCAGTGATGAGGGAAGAAACATTGACTGACGCCTGCTGTCTGACAGAGAGAGACAAAAAACTTTTCAATGGAATATTGGCTCTGATTTGACGGTTTCTTGATTTGAAACGGGAGCGCAATGCAGTAATCCCAATTTTGATATATACTTTCAATTCCTTTTGCATTTCAGCTGAGGCATGGATTTCATATTTCCTTGATTACATTGGTTAACTGAGACCGTATGAATATAAAAGCGCTTCATCTTCAAAAATTAGATTTCATATCCGTCATTTAAGTCAAGAGACGGCAAACTAGATTTTCACATTTCCTGAAGAAAATTCAGGAAATATCATTAGCTATTAATCAAAGCCTGGCACACGGTGATGGACAGCACTGAGAAATTAATATTATATAATAAGAGGATTGTGTGCATGTAAGAAAGAGAATGATGGCCACTGGATAAAGGGAATGAAGCTGAACGCATAAGACCTACAAAAAAACACATCTTCTGTGAGCCCAAAATACATATTTAACCATCTTCTTGCTTCCCAGTCCACTCAAAAACAGCATAGTGCTTTATTTTCTTTCTTTAACATGCAGTTTCATTTGTTTTTCACAATGTCTGATGTCAACTGAAACAGAGTAATGACAATGCTGTCAACTGCAATGCTGACTCTTTCTGCAAGTTACAGTGTTTGACAGTCTTTATGAGTCATTAATATGTTCATTTATTCAAGGATTCATTTAAAAACGCTGTACTTTGATTGGTCTGCGCAGCTCCGCTTCAAGTCGAACACATCTACTAATGCACTTAGTAAAGAAAGCATTGGGGCTGTGTTTGAAATCACCCCCTATACCCTCATTCACTATTCCCTACATTAGTCCACTAATATAGTCCAGTTGAAGGAGTGAATGAAAACGAGTGAGTGAATTGAGTGCGCCGGAAGGGCTGCACCTTTTGCATAGTTTGATCTTGCTGTTTAATAATCATTTGAAACGTTTAATAATCATTTGAAACTTAGCAAACTGGCAGCTCCAGTAGTAATGAGAAGATTTATCTTGAACTCTATTATGAAAAGTATGTACAAACCTAAATTGAACAATTTAATAATCAATTACAAAGGAATTTAAACCTGTATGATATTACGCTGTACCCACATTGCACCAGCGGTTTGTAAAATGGATGGATGGATGATTCAGTGGCGCCATCTTCTGGTCAGACGTGGGAATTCATTCGACATGACCCTCACAGTGCATTGTGGGTATTCTCTAGCCGTTGAGTACATCGGTTGTAGTGGAATAAAGTCGTTTTTTTTTTGTTTTTTTTGGCGCACAAAAAGTATTCTCGTCGCTTGATAAACTTAAGGTTGAGCCACTGTAGTCACTTGGACTATTTTAACGAAACTTTCTGGGCCGGCAAGTTTCAGTAGTCGCGTTTCCACTGTCGGGCCAGGGCCGTGCTAGTGCGTGCCAGGGCCAGTCGCGTTTCCACTGTCACTTCCGGGGCTTGATCGGGGCTTACTCGGGGCCAACGGCCAGGATTTCTGGCCCGTCGAATACCTTGGGCCAGAGCGGGCCAGCTCGGGCTAGAGGAGTGGTTACGAACAGAGGCGGAGTTCACCTGAGTCGGGAGACGGCAGCGCCGGATGATTCTGTCAGAATTAAAGACTTTTAAAATAATTTAACTCACGTTCATGTTTGAATGCCTTGTGTTTGTGATGCAAAAGACTATGCGTGCTAACCATTACCATAGTAAACATAGTAAACGCTTGAAGATACGCATAGTAAAAAAACATAGTGAACGCTTGAAGAAATCAGACCAATCATAAAGGCTATCACAGTCATGTTTTTATTTTATCTGTCAGTAGCCTATATACGTCTCGTCTCTTTATACCGGACTATCATAAAATAAAGCAACTTTTTTTTCGGGAGCTTCTGTTTCTCTGACGGAAAATATCTGTATGGGAGTCGAGAGAGTGCTAAAGCTCCTCAGGTCGTATTTTTGGTGGCATATATTTGTAGAAATTATCATTCTTTCTAAATGTGATGTAAATATGTCCTGTAACTAACTTACCAGATAAACAGTAACAGACGCGACTGAAGAAGTAAGTGTGTCCTCTTTCTTTTGTGAAATAGACCTAACGGTAATTTATTTCTGAGTGACTAATGTGCAATTTTGACATAAATTAATTCATTATGATCAATGTATCACTTTTTATTGTAAACCTGTGGTAAAACATCGATGCTTGGGTTTTAAATATTCAAGTAAACAACAAAAATGCCAGCAAACGGCCGCTTTTATCCTGTTTGTTTTCAACGCTGTTTCCAGTGATTTCTGATTAGTTTTCTGATAAAACTTCCATTTGTTGGTGAATGGGTTAGTGTGACGTTGTTCCAGAGAGGCGTGTTACGGGCGTGTTTTAGTGAAGCGCTGTGGAGCTTCTGGCCCGACAGTGGAAACGCAGGCCCGGTGCTATTAGCCCGAGGCTATTAGCCCGGCACGGCCCGTTAAAGCCCTGGCCCGGCCCTGGCCCGACAGTGGAAACGCGGCTAATAACAGAGAAGCCTATGGAGGAGTGAGACAGCTCTCAGATTTAATAAAAAATATCTTAATTTGTGTTCTGAAGATGAACGAAACGAAAGTCTTACGGGGTTGAAACTACATGAGGGAGAGTAATTACTGATACTGACAGATTTTTTTTATTTTTGGGTGAACGAACCCTTTAATGTTACACTGACCATTAAAGAAATGGCAAAAATATGCTGGGTTAACAAAAATAACCCAGCATATTTTAGAGTGTAGTGATCCAAAACATGGTGACTATTAAAAAGAACAGCTGATTAACAGTTAAACATTTTTTCAAAACTGAAACCTTCTGAAACCGAAACCCTCTTCCTGTGTTTTTTTTCCTACAGTAGGATGATGTTTAATAAAGAAGAGCCCTTGAACACTACTCAGGGACGAGTGCTTTCATCTGAGTCCTCGTAATCCAACTCCTCGAGCTCTTTACTTTCATTTACACAGCTCAGAGCGAGCGCTCCAGCTTCACAGCCAATCAAAGCAAACTCTCCATCTGATGTGCTCCTGTATTCTGTGTGCCGGGAAAGGTCAGTGTGGCGGCAGTAATCTAAGATCATTCCTGACTTTCACCTGTTTAGCAATGCTAATAACGCTGGTCTGATCACCTCATGCAGCCGCGACTATCAAACCACATTAAAAACATGCACATCAATCTGAGGTTTCAACACTGCATTATAGGTGCCTGTATTGCAGTTTTGTAATTAGCTTATATTAGTTATTTATATGTCTATGTAGTGTTTTTAATATGCTATAAGACAAGCCATGTGTAAATTCATAAGTCGACAGCATTGCTGAGTATTTTCTCCTTAAAACTGCAGTGAACCAAAGACAGTCTCAAAAACACGCTTTGAGATCGCTGGTGTTTCTGACGTCACAAACTACCTTGTAACCAATCAGATCAACGTGTGATCGTCAACCAGTGGATCTCTGAGCTGAGTGAGTGAGTGGAGGCGGGGCTCATTTGCATATTCATAGAACCACGCATACTAAATGAGGTGAGGGTGTCGAGTTACATTCAAGCTGTTTTAAGGCATGAAGAATGTTTTTCAAGGAAAAAACATTTAAATATGTAATTCTGGTGATTAAAGAAGAGTTTTAAGGGATAAAATGATTGACTAGGGGGACTTAAAGTTATTTGCTTGTTCAGTTCATGCACATGATATTCATCAGGATGAGCAAAGGTTCTGGATACTGAATACATCCATCTTGTATATAGCCAATTAATTATATAGGCTCATGTGATTTAATAGCTCATTGTTTCTGCCTTAAATTATTACATTGTTTAAATTCATATTTTTTTCACTAACTGTGATTTTGTATATTTCTGCTACATAACTTAAACAGTTCCCTTACGAGAACGTTCTCTCGTACTGCGTTGCAAACGCTGTGGGAAAACTCCTTTTCTTGAGAATATTGAAGCCTTTATTTTAAAACGCATTGCTGCAGCACAGGCGAGAGCATCATGCTCGCGTGAGCACGCTGATAGGCTGTGCTGAGGCAACTGCACGAACCAATGGCGAGAAGGCAGAGACGCGCGAACCAATCAGAGCGCTTGGCGCCCTGCCAGACTCGAGCGCGCCAAACAGGGCGTGACAGAAGAGTATAAATACAGAGAAAACTCGCCATATGACAGATCTATCTCCTTCAGCTCTGAGACTCACCTCGTCGCTGATTTCTCCGGATAGGAAGCCGCTCGCCGTAGAAAAGCCCGCGGTGTTGTTTCAAATGCCGCTTCCCATCTGTGATTCCTGCGGGGTTCCCCTGCACGTGTCTGATAGACACACACAGTCCACTGCCTGTCTCGGTCCTGAGCACGCCGAGGCAGCGCTCACTAAAGGTGGCTGTCTACATTGCGACGGCATGCCTGTGGCAGTCCTCCGATCAAGACTCGCTCTCGCTACTTCAGAGAGTGAACCCGCCCATCTTCCGTCTTCGGCGCCCCGCGAGCCCCGTAGGAAGAAACGGCGCGATCAGAGGATCCCTGAACGCGGTGATTTCGGCGAATGCACGCCGGGTCCTTCCCCGCGTGCTTCGCCCACAACCCCATCTCCAGTTCTGTTCGCTCGAAGCGACCAACGCCCCTCACGTGAAGCGGCGGGACTCGTTTCGTTCGGCGGATCTGCTGAATATATGGATGACGCAGTTTCTGTGGCGGCATCTGAGAACGAGGATTGGTCGGGCTCCGTGGACCTCGCCCCCTCCTCTCAGTTTGATCGTCTCGACACTAGAGCGAGTGTTGACGGCGAACTTCTCCGTGTCATGTCTCGTGCTGTCGACGAGCTGGGACTCGACTGGCTTTCCCCAGCTGAACCCGCCAGAAGCCGCCTCGACGAGTGGTACCTGCCGGGGCGCCAACAGGCCCCTCACCAGCGCGCCGCTCCATTTCTACCTGAGGTCCACAAAGAGCTCACTAAAAGCTGGCGCACGCCCTTTTCATCGCGAACGCGCTCCTCTTCCTCTTCCACGCTCTCCACTGTTGACGGCGCTGAGGAAATGGGCTATGTGTCTCTCCCACCACTTGAAGAAGCGGTCGCCGCGCATTTGTGTCCTCCCACTGCAGGTAGTTGGAGGTCAAAGATGGTGCACCCATCTAAACCGTGCAGGACTACTTCGGCTATAGCCAGCCGCGCCTATGCTGTCGCCGGTCAAGCCGCCTCCGCACTACACGCCATGGCGACTCTTCAAGTGTTCCAGGCTAAGCTCCTCCGCTCTATGGATGAGTCAGGACCTGACCCGGACGCTTTTAAGGACCTCCGAAGTGCTACGGATTTGGCGCTACGGGCTACAAAGACCACTGCTCAAGCCCTCGGCCGCAATATGGCCAGCCTGGTGGTTTTTGAGCGCCATTTATGGCTAAATTTAACTGAAATCAGGGACGCAGACAAAACCGCCTTCCTCGATTCTCCGGTCTCCACAACTGGTCTCTTTGGTCCATCTGTCAGCGGCTTCGCAGAGCATTTTACCGAGGCTCAGAAAGCTTCAAGTGCAATGAAGCACTTTCTTCCTAAACGCTCCAGCTCGGCTTCACGGCGTCCCAAGAGCACGCCGCGGCCGGAAAAGTCAGTGCCACAGGTTCACCAGCCCCGCCCAGCGGCTGAAACTAGCCAGCACCTGAAGCCCGCGAAACGGTCCCCGTTCCCTAAGCGCCAGGGGCCCCGGCCGAAGCTCACGCTCGACCATGAGCCCAAAAAGCCGTCCTAGCCGGCAGAAAGAGGGGTCTATGTCCCGCCGCGGCCGGACCTGCCCCGAAGACCGCTCGAGTGCTGCTCACAGCCCCCTCTTCAGCTCAGGCGGCTGGAGCAGTTTTAAATACAGAACATGGGCCCGTCATCTGTCACGCACCCCTGCACCCAAACGCTGTTTTAACAGCGACCCACAAAAAGCACAAATCGAGCAAAATTTCTCTCTTAAGTTCATGTCAGGTCGAACCCCCGACTCTGGGCGTTCCGTCATCAGATATGATCGTACCGCTGGCTCATTGGGCTCTGGCTTGGCAGGCCATCCCCGGAGTTTCAGAATGGGTGATGAACATTATAAAGCGCGGTTACTCGCTTCAGTTCGCCCGCAGACCTCCGCGCTTTCGCGCTGTTATCCAAACCTCAGTAAAGAGCACGTTGACTCACGTCCTCCGCACCGAAGTGTTATGTCTGCTGGCGAAAGGGGCTATCGAGACAGTCCCCGCGTCACAAAGCGAGTCAGGGTTTTACAGCCGTTATTTTCTCGTTCCGAAGAAAGACGGCGGCCTGAGACCCATTCTAGATCTCAGACATCTGAACAAGGCCCTCATGTCACGGCCATTCAGAATGCTTACGACCAGACACATCCTGGCGCAGATTCGCCCAGGGGACTGGTTCTTTTCAGTATATCTAAAAGACGCGTATTTTCACATCCAAGTGAACCCCCACCACAGGCCATTCTTGAGATTCGCCTTCGAGGGGCAGACATACCAGTACACAGTTCTACCATTTGGACTGGCACTGGCGCCTCGTACATTCACGAAGTGCATGGATGCAGCTCTCTCCCCCCTAAGACAGCGGGGAATGCGCATTCTGAACTACCTCGACGACTGGCTCATACTGACTCAGTCAGAGGCGGAGTCCCATACTCACAAAACCTGGCTCCTCAGCCATCTGGAATGCCTAGGGCTCAGGGTGAATTTTTACAAGAGTATTCTGTTGCCCAGCCAACGTATCACGTTCCTGGGAACAGTTCTCGACTCCGTACTTATGAGAGCATGGCCCACCTCGGCCCGTGCTCTATCGATTCAGCAGCTCGCCGCGTCGTTCGTAGAGGGCTCCTATGTACCCCTCCGAACGTTTCAGAGGATCTTGGGCCTGATGGCCTCAGCATCATCAGTACTCCAACTAGGCCTACTGCGTATGCGTCCTCTTCAGCTGTGGCTAGCACCTCAGGTACCACCCCACGCCTGGCGCTCAGGCATCTTGAATATCAGGGTGGACCAGCGCTGTATTCGAGCTCTGGCCCCCTGGAAAGATGCCAGCTGGTACCAGCAGGGCGTAAGCATGGGGGTGGTCTCAGAGAGGAGGGTCATTTCGACAGATGCTTCCAACTCCGGTTGAGGAGCCCTGTACGAGGGCAGGCCTGCCTCCGGCCTCTGGTCGAGCTCGGAGAAACGCCTACACATCAACTGCCTCGAGATGAGAGCGGTTTTTCTAGCCCTAAAAACCTTCCTTCCATACCTGGCAGGACACCACGTCTTGGTCCGGACGGACAATATGTCAGTGGTCTCTTACATAAATCGCCAGGGCGGCCTCAGGTCCCGCAACCTGTTTGCCATAGCCACACAGCTACTGCTATGGGCTCACACCAACCTGCGCTCGCTCAGGGCAGCTCACGTGCCGGGCACGATGAACACAGGGGCAGACATGCTTTCTCGGGGCAACGTTCCCCCAGAAGAATGGTCACTCCACCCCCAGACGGTTCTCCTACTATGGGAGGTCTTCGGGAAGGCAGAGGTAGACCTCTTCGCCTCAGAAGACAACTGTCACTGCCCAATCTTCTTTTCAAAGAACAGGGATGCGTTGGCCCACGAGTGGCCCAACCTTCCCCTTTATGCGTTTCCTCCGGTCTCGATGCTCCCTCAGGTCATCGAACGGATCAGGAACACGAAGTGCGCAGTCCTCTTGGTAGCCCCCCTCTGGCGTACCCAGACTTGGTTCCCAGAGCTGATGCAACTGTCTGTAATAGACCCGTGGCCTATTCCACTGAGGAGCGACCTCCTGGCTCAGGCGAACAGGACTATCTGGCACCCCCGTCCTGACTTGTGGGCCCTACATGTGTGGCCTCTCAACGGGTACCCCAGGACCTCCCAGAGGGTGTCCTAAATACTATTATGGAGGCTAGAGCTCCATCTACTAGACGTCTCTACCACCTTAAATGGTCAGTGTTCTCCAGCTGGTGTCTAGCTTGGAACCTCGACCCACACACTTGTGAAGTACCGATGGTACTATCCTTTCTCCAGGAGATGCTGGACGCGGGACGCTCCCCCTCCACGCTCAAGGTGTACGTGGCAGCCATTGCGGCATTTCACGTACTGGTAGCCGGATCTTCTTTAGGTAAAAGCGACCTTATAGTTCGCTTCCATAAAGGTGCTAGAAGGCTTAACCCGCCTCGGCCACCTTCAGTGCCGGCCTGGGACCTTTCCCTGGTTCTACGGGCTCTTAAGGGACCCCCCTTTGAACCACTTCAGTCGGCTGATCTAAAACCCCTCTCCCTGAAAACCGCTCTGCTGTTGGCACTGGCGTCAGTTAAAAGAGTAGGGGACTTACAAGCGCTTTCCACGAGCGCTTCCTGTCTTGAGTTTGGCCCTAACGACTCTAAAGTCTTCCTTAGGCCAAGACATGGATATGTACCTAAGGTGCTCTCAACTCCGTTCAGAGCCCAGGTTATTTCTCTGTCAGCTCTCCCAGTCTCGGGAGAAGACAGTGATACTCACACGCTCTGCCCCGTCAGAGCTCTGAGAATATATCTGGAGCGTTCTGCCTCTTTCAGACAGTCTGAACAGCTTTTTATCTGTTTCGGGGGCCGGACCAAGGGTCTTCCGGTCACGAAACTCACGCTATCCAGATGGATATTCGACGCCATTGCTCTGGCATACACCTCACTGGGCCTCCCTTGTCCCATAGGTGTTAGAGCTCACTCTACAAGAGGCATGGCCTCCTCGTGGGCTTGGTCCGGTGGTATCCCTATCGAAGACATTTGTGCGGCGGCCGGCTGGTCCGCTCCGTCCACATTTGCAAGGTTTTATAACTTAGAGGTCCCTGCTCTGCAAGCACGAGTTCTCTCCATCTAGGCCCTGGCTCTGTGGACCCAGGCTAGTGTTGACTCAGACACATGGTTGTTACCTCGAGTTATGTGGGTTTTATACTTAGGTGACTGGCCATTTCGGTCCAGCTCTATGTACACATTATGAATATCTCTTTAGGCCCGACGTTCTGGTCTGTGGTATTCGGGCCACTCTGTCATAGTCCCGGGGCTCCCTGGACTCTCAGAGTAGCCACAAGACTAATAGCACGGCGTTTTAAAAAGTGTTCCCACAGCGTTTGCAACGCAGTACGAGAGAACGTTCTCGTAAGGGAACGTACTTGGTTACTTACGTAACCTCGGTTCCCTTAGAGATGAGGGAACAAGTACTGCGTTGCCTTGCCGTGCTATTTCTCTTACATCAGGTGTTTTTCGCTTCAGTCGATTAGACCTGTCATATGGCGAGTTTTCTCTGTATTTATACTCTTCTGTCACGCCCTGTTTGGCGCGCTCGAGTCTGGCAGGGCGCCAAGCGCTCTGATTGGTTCGCGCGCCTCTGCCTTCTCGCCATTGGTTCGTGCAGTTGCCTCAGCACAGCCTATCAGCGCGCTCGCACGAGCATGATGCTCTCGCCTGTGCTGCAGCAATGCGTTTTAAAATAAAGGCTTCAATATTCTCGAGAAAAGGAGTTTTCCCACAGCGTTTGCAACGCAGTACTCGTTCCCTTATCTCTAAGGGAACCGAGGTTACGCAAGTAACCAAGTACGTTTCCTATGATAACAGATCATGCTAAATTTTAATGTGGACTTATGCATTTTCTGTAAAGCTGCTTTGAAACGATGTGCATTGTGAACAGCGCTATACAAATAAATGTAAACTGAACTGAAATGTTTCAGGTCTTTGAGTGCATAAAACGCAAAAGAGCAACAGACTCTCCATGTGCTTCATCATAAGACACACATCATCACTCATCTGCTCTTCACACTAACACTGAGGGAATATATCAGAGTCTTAAGAGCTCTATAGGCGGACTGAGAGCGCAACGAGAGCCAGACCACAAACCGACGGGAAGAAAAACGCCACAAGCTCATTTCACGCTTGTCATTCATCCCCTGTAACCTGAATGGCTCTTGCGTTCGAGAGGTGTGTGTTCCGACGCCTGCAGGGGGAGATAACACACACACAGCGTTCGCAGGTATGAAGGAGGGGTCAGGCAGGGTTTGGAGGAAGAGCTCAATGAGATTCACACTGTTTGTTTTGCATTGATACTGCGGTTATTTTGGTGAGCTTATGTAACGCAAACAGTCATGATAGGAAGTTTAATGAACTGTCAGATGAAGAGGTTTACAAGGAATGATTTGAATATCAATTTAGGTCCATTTTTTTTTTTTAAACAAACATACAGGCCATTTGTAACTTGAATATGCGAGACTTTATGACAAATTATGACAAAAATATCTAAATTATGATCATTGTTACGACAAAGACTCAAAACTATGGCATAGTAAGTCAAAATTAGGACAAAAAAGTCAATATGATCCACCTTATTTTGAACGTACAGGCCATTTGTAACTTCAATAGTTATTTTTAGCTCTTAAATATGGAAGGCCATTTCTTTGGTAAATCATAATTATGATCAGGGACGTGCACAGACATTTTGAGGGGCAGGGGCTCAAGTGAAATAAAGGGCACTTCTCATAATTAGTTGGGTTTTTTTTTTTGTTTTTTTTTTTTTACAAAAAAGTATATATATTAACGCAACTCTGACTTCCTTTTTAAAAAAATAATTTAAAAAGTTAATTAATTTTATCTTCCTCAAACTCACGCAATTGTTTCATTTTCACAAGATGTCTACAAAATAATCAGTTCACACAGAAACCATGGTCTCCTTAGTATTCACTAGGTTTTATAGAGCAGCAAAGGAAACCATTCCACAATGTGCATGTTTTGAAAACATTTTCTATGCTACTAGTTTCAAGTATATATTTAGAATAACCTAAATAACTGCATCAAGCAGAGGGGCGTGTTTTACTAATAATTTGTGCGCTTCAGAACTCCTGACCTGATATTTAGATATACTATTCTTCAATAAATATATTTGTTTGACAGGGAAGCTGTGCGCAAACAGGAATATATATTATAAAATAAATAAATAAATAAAAAAAGCACCCCAGAAAAAAGGGCACTTTCTCTCCAGGAATAAAAAGGGCAGGTGCTCAAGCCCCCTTTGATGTCTATGTGTGCACGTGCCTGATTATGATGTATAAGCAGTTACTCTAAAAGTTGCATCTTCAACAGTGTGATTTGATGACTGTGGAATTTACTTTCTCTAAAAAGTATTGCATTACTTATTAATAATTATTTTCTAAATCCCACATCAACCTCGGCAAGGATGGACATGAAACTGCTCTTTTAATTCTTTCAAATGAATAATGTAAAATTGCATAAATGATTCTTGGAGTGACCAAAGTATTTAAAGGGAGAAGGTTACATTAAACACGTACATTTTAACATTAGACGTTAAATTTTGATGTTAATTGTGGATTATAGAATTGTTCTGTAGTCTATACAGTATTTAATGCAATTACGACAGAATCAATGAACTCTGATTAAATTACAGAATAATTAAGCGTAATCTCTTTACTTTTTCAAGGGAAAAGTAATTAAGTTACAGTAATTAATAAGTTACACCCAACACTGCATATAAATCATAATTATGATATGCAAAGTCATTATTATGACATAAAAAGTCAAAATGATGGCATACTAAGTCGAAATTATGACATTATGCAAAAACGAAGTCATGCTAAGTCATAATTTTGACTTTTATGGCATAACTGACAGTCAAAATGATGACATGCTAAGTCATTTTTATGACAAAAAAAGTCAAAATGATGACATAAAAAGACAAAATTATGGCATGCTAAGTAATTATTATGACAAAAAGTCAAAACTATGGCATACTAAGTCGAAAGATGACATAAAAAGTATTTTATGACATTCAAACTCAAAATTATGACATTCAAAGTTGAAATTATGACATAATTCAAAATTGACAGTCATACCAAGCCATAATTTTGACTGTCATAATATACAAAGAATGTGACATGCCAAGTCATTATTATGAAATAGCCATAATTATGAGATAAAAAGTCAAAATTATGAGATAATTTTTTTTTATTATGACATGCTAAGTCATTATGACATACTAAGTCATATTTATAACATGCTAAGTAGACCTAATTATGAGATTAAAAAGTCAAATTATGAGATAAAACATAGAACTTTTTGTGTCACAATTTTAAGTTTTTAATGTTATCATTTTGGTTTAATATTGTCATAATTATGACTTAATATGACATAATTTACCAAAACATGATATTTTTTCTTATGTCACAGAAATGGGCTTCTATAATCGGAAATAGATTTGGATAAGGTGATGGATACACGCAGAAACACACTCGCAGTGGTTGTACAGGCATCAAGGAGATTAAACAGAGACCTTTGCTTAAATCTATTCTAGTGTGAAACTTTTATGAAAGTGGATGTTGAAGGAAACCTTCAGAGACGTGAGGACGGAGATACCGAGGACATCGCGGACTCGAGGTAATGATATCCAGGGTTCCCACACCTTGGTAAACTTTAAATTCAATGACCTTTCAAGGACTTTTCAGGTCCGATACCCTCAAATTCCAGGACTTGGGGACACATTTAAAGAGAGAGTAAGGGTACATCGTTTCAGCGGTGTGTCTGTGAAACGTTGAGGTGGGCTATCATCGTAGTAGTTTCGTGCACATGTGAACGTCATGGCAACGTACAAAGTACCTCACGCGGGAAACACTTATGCGCGTAACTAACGTAAATCAAGCGAGCTAGTATCCATAGGCCACGAAGGGTTGGTGAAATAACACATTAGCGGACTGGAGGAAATAAAATGGAATTTTTCCCAGAAAACTTCTTGCACAAAATAAATTCAAGCACTTTCAAGGACCTGTATCTGTGTGTGTTTATTTTCTAAAACTTTCCAGGGTCTTCAAATTCACAAACTTTCAAGGATTTCGAGGACCCGCGGGAACCCATATATCAAATCAGACTCTCAGATGCACAAAAGAAGTGTCACTCACTGGAGCAGATTCAGCCGTCCACGAGGACTCTGTGACACTCGCCGCTGCCAAGCAATTACACTGGAGAACTGGAGAAAAAGAGAACAAGAGCTTCAGGACAGGCAGAATCACTGAGGGAACATCCACAACTGGAGGAGGAGAGGCAGAGGACCAAACACGGCCTGGAATCAGACAGTCAAAGTCACAATATGAGGATGATCCTGCCAAACGCTGCCTGGGCTAGAATATGTTTGTGTGTTTGTGTGAGTGAGTGAGTACATTGTGTGTCATTATATATATATGCATCTATGCATGCATATTTACACACTGTTTATAGATGAAAACAAGGAAATAATATTATTTTATATGGACCGATATAACAACATGCATAGCAAAAAAATTGCCTAAATATGTTTTACTAAAACATTTAATTATACTTTTAAAAAATGGCCGAGTGATGATGCGAACAAACCATTCCTTCACAGTTTTGAATCGATTCACCAGTTTCAAACACATGTGACTTTATTGAAACGTTTTAGAGCATTTTGTTAGTCAATGCAACAAGAAGCAAAGGTTACATCATGCTGCCAGAAAACAAAAAAAATTATATAAATGTCAGTGCTTTTAAAATATAATTCGTTTCAACATCTAACTTACATGAGCAGCAGAACACACAGCATGTGAGGAGGATTGTGAGCCTGACATTTCTCTAATTGATTTGAAATGCTTTGTATGTTCTGAAGCTCGCTGCCTTTGAAATGCTAATTGTAATGAAATAGAAGCATTTCATCTTTTTTGTTCTGTTTGGTTTCAGCTTTGTTCATTTCTCCGACATTCATGTCAGCGATGAAACGTTCTGTGTAGAGATTTCCCATCAGGCCAGTTCAATAGTTAGCCTGTCGGTTTCACAGTCGGACTGACATAATAACATCACTTATCAGTCTGAGAGAGGTTATGCAGGGAAAGCTGTTAGATTATTTCTCCTTATGTCAAATAATAGTCTAATCTGTTTTATGGTGACAGTAATGACTTATGCGCTATTCAAGTCTGCACCACAGGCTAATCATTACAAACATAATGTCCTCTAACTTACTTTCAAACCGACTGACACGTGTCTAAAATCATTTAACATTAGCCTAAGCTGTCTATAGACTGCATGTATCACAGATGCTTTTCAAGTTGTTTTGAAGGGTGAGATACCAAAGATTTGCTATTTTAAAAAAAAAACCTTTTGGCAAGAAATATGTTATATTTATATAATGTTAAAGTCTATAAGACCTTATGCGCCAGAGAAACAAGGACGCCGCCATCTTTAGAATATTGTCTTTTAACTTCCGTTTTTGCGGTCGCTCTGTATATCTCTATGGCATCGCTGTCGAGGAGTAAAGCTTTTTAAGTGGATTTACTTGATGTAAAGTTAACGAAAGTTATCATGAGGATTGTAATGTTTAAAGCAGATGTCTTAACAAATGTCAGTCAACCGGGAAGATTTTAAAACGAGCCGTTCATTCATACGATCGCTGTGAAAATACAGACCGGAAGACAAAAGACAACGATCGCAGCGCTGAAAAGGGGCGGAGCTACATAGCGTTCCAAATCATGTATTATAAAACGGTTAGTTCCAATCCTTGATTCTGATTGGTCAATAGCTGGGTTTTATTCACGATAACCGTCATCCAACGGTTCTATGTATCACTACACAACACCCCTAGCAACCACTCTTAGCAACGTAAACATATGTTTGTTCTCATTTATATTGTTCATTGAAGCTTATAGAGTAGAGTATTAAGAGATCGAGTAAGCGAGTGTATCTGCATTTACAGTAGACATAGCATTTTCCTTCAGGTCAGTCCTATATTCGTAATAAAACAATCCGTTTGAATGTCCGCTGCGATATCTTGTCATTTTAACAGTTACATTTCTTTTTAACACAGGTTTTCCGTGCCCTAGTCATTTTTGCGTCTTGTTTCTCCTTGTTCACACAAGTTACATTTATGCATTTGGCAGATGCTTTTAACCAAAGCGACTTGCATTTCAAGGTACACATTCACATTCTTATCAGTTCTTGCTTTCCCTGGGAATCAAACCCATGACCTTGGCGTTGCAAGCGCTAATGCTCTTCTGTTTGAGCTACAGGAAAGCTTTCTGTCCTTACAATATAAAAGTCTTCACTACTGACTGACTCACTCATAAAGACAGTATTTGCTGCCATCTAATGGAGAAATAATGTAACGTAACTTCTGATGCTGTTCACGGCCAGGGACTATTTTTCCAGCGGAAGGAAGGCTTTTAGTGATTTTACTTCATGAAAATTCCATAGATACATATGTTTTGGCTTTAATGTTTGTATTGTGTGGTAACCGTTTTATAAAAGCTTTGCGTCGTGCCAAACAATGCCCTTCAGCCGTGACTTATTCTTCACGATACAGCACAACCTCGAGTACCTTATAGCTTACTTAGTTTAGATGCTCCCTATAGTAGACTAGAGAATCTCACTGGGGTCACAGATGTTTTTCCATTAATGATGTGATATTTTAATAGCTGTTACTGCTTTGAAAGCTTGTTGAAAGTCTTTTGTCCTGCTCACTGAAAACCTTTGAGAGGCGAATAATGAAATGTCTTTTTCAATGATAGCATCATAGGGAGATATTCTCCTTCGCTTTGAATGAAACATGAACTTTCAGATCCTTTTGTTGGATTTTCATCTTGAGGGAAAAACACATTAAGTTGGCCTCTCCTGATGTTCATGGCCCAAAATGAAAAGTTATTATAAAACAAGTCGTAACATAATGAGAACTGGATCTATATCTATCTATCTATCTATCTATCTATCTATCTATCTATCTATCTGCAGTTACATTGATACGTGACTCTGTTTAATAATTAATCAACACTGGTGGTTCATTCAGGAACGAATAAAGTGAAACGAGTCATTGAATCATTCATAACTGATTCGTTCAAAAACACAGATTCAGAAACGAAACACAACTAATGTTGTTCATAGTGGTTAATTCTTCTATGGCTCACTTTGGAATTATTATATATTTTTTTTAAAGTCCAATTTTGTAAAGTCTTCACTTTTCACAGTCTGACGGATTTGGTTCGATTGAGTTTGATGTGTGAGTCAGTTCAATCGATTCATTTTAAAGGTGTCTCAA
>CM038643.1:4336290-4438790 GCA_021554675.1 Leuciscus idus
CAGGAGAGGGAGGGTGAGGAGGACGGTGGCCAGGAGAGGGAGGGTGAGGAGGACGGTGGCCAGGAGAGGGAGGGTGAGGAGGACGGTGGCCAGGAGAGGGAGAGTGAGGAGGACGGTGGCCAGGAGAGGGAGGGTGAGGAGGACGGTGGCCAGGAGAGGGAGAGTGAGGAGGACGGTGGCCAGGAGAGGGAGGGTGAGGAGGACGGTGGCCAGGAGAGGGAGGGTGAGGAGGACGATGGCCAGGAGAGGGAGGGTGAGGAGGACGGTGGCCAGGAGAGGGAGGGTGAGGAGGACGATGGCCAGGAGAGGGAGAGTGAGGAGGACGGTGGCCAGGAGAGGGAGGGTGAGGAGGACGGTGGCCAGGAGAGGGAGGGTGAGGAGGACGATGGCCAGGAGAGGGAGAGTGAGGAGGACGGTGGCCAGGAGAGGGAGGGTGAGGAGGACGATGGCCAGGAGAGGGAGGGTGAGGAGGACGATGGCCAGGAGAGGGAGGGTGAGGAGGACGATGGCCAGGAGAGGGAGGGTGAGGAGGACGGTGGCCAGGAGAGGGAGGGTGAGGAGGACGGTGGCCAGGAGAGGGAGGGTGAGGAGGACGGTGGCCAGGAGAGGGAGGGTGAGGAGGACGGTGGCCAGGAGAGGGAGGGTGAGGAGGACGGTGGCCAGGAGAGGGAGGGTGAGGAGGACGGTGGCCAGGAGAGGGAGGGTGAGGAGGACGGTGGCCAGGAGAGGGAGGGTGAGGAGGACGGTGGCCAGGAGAGGGAGGGTGAGGAGGACGGTGGCCAGGAGAGGGAGGGTGAGGACAGCGACCAGTGAAGAACTGTTAGTTGTGAAACTCCAGCTTTATTTACAGCACTGTAGGCTGCATCATTTTCATTGTTTTTTGTTTGTTGTTTCAGTATATTATGATGTATACATTTTCTTTTTACTCTGATGTATGGAAGTTACTTTATGTGTGTGAATGATAATGGTTACCATTTCCTTGGCAGTATGAGTGCAATGTGTGATGTCAAACCTTGGAGGCTACTCTTACCCTAAAATCCTATTTCTTTTTTTTTTCAGTTTTATACACAATTGTATTCTGTTAGCTAGACAAAAAACAGTACAGTAACCATTGTCAATGAAGGACTGGGCTAAGACTGAAAGGTGGACATGAGGGATATTTCAAACATCTAAACATTTTGACTTGCAGTGCTTACACAATGCCAAAGGGACGAAGCATTTTGGGGGCACTGACTGTTTAAATGAGAAGGAAATTTAGTTTTGACACATGAGTGAACTGTTTTGGGAGAGATTTGAGCTTTTGCAGGTGAACCATGGTGTTGTGCTGAACCATCTATGTTATTTTGGCAAAAGCACCAAGAGTGTTGAGAACGTCCGGTCTGTTTCAAGAAATGAGCCAAAGCAATTGAGAAGTATCTTTGCCATTTTCGTGGCACTGACTCTTTGTATGGGAAACAAATTTAGTTTTGAAGCATGAGTGAACAGTTTTGGGAGAGATATGAGCTATAGTGTTGTGCTGAACTGTAAGACTGTTTTGCCAAATGATCTTAGAGTTTTGAGAATGTAATTTCTGTTTCAAGAAATGAGCCAAACCAATGGAGAAAAACTGTAATATGCAAATCGAAATGCCCGAACCTTGATGTGTAATCAATTTACTTTCTTAGTTAATTAGTAAAATCACTTATTTCTTTCTATTGTATTTGTCTGTCATATTTATGACACAGAAAATGTGTGGGTGCATGTAACCAATAAGCTTATTTTTTATTTTATTTAATAAATTATTAAATAGGCACAATACAATTGAATCTAAAGTATACATCTTTGGGTTACACTTTATTTGAAGGTGTCATTGTTACAGTGTAATTATATATGTAAGTACTGTGTAATATTAACAACATGCACTTACTATAGGGTTAGGGTAGGATTAGGGTTTGGTTGAGGGTTAGTTGCATGTAATTATGCATAATTTACTGTTATTACTATGGTAAGTACATGTAACATGTAACAAGGACACTGTAAAATAAAGTGTTACCCACCTTTGTATGTTTCTTTGGCACCCAAACAATCCAAACTTGTTTCCTGAGTCTGTTCCACAACTGTGTTTATTCTTTTGTTTATTTATGTCCGAGTTTTGGTTATATTGATGTTTGATCAGTTCTACTGTAACTTATGTGAATGATTTCATATACACCCGTGTACTGTAATTCAGACGCCAGATATCATTTTTTATATTGTTTTACTAGTGTGTGCAGGACACTATATTTATGTAAGTGAGGAGAGCAAAATAAAGTAAACTGTTACATATTATACACAAATGTTCTTCATACAGTGACTACCAGTAACACTTATACAAATTTGGGACCATAATTGATCCAGACACTTTGAGCTGATCATGTTTTGCTGAAGTGTTTCTTCTTTAATTGCTAATGCTCTTTTTACACACAGACTGAACAAAATGAAGCATTGCTTGGTCACTGGTTGAGCTAAACTGGTATTATCTAATTGTGTAGTTAAATTTAACAGCTGACAGATATTCAACATAATTCATGTGTGACAGTCTAACAGAAGGACGGACAAAACCAAAATATGAGTTCTTGTCATATTTTATTACCAATTTCGAAACAATAGCGAATAAACTGATAATGTGAGAAAGGTGTCTGAATAAATTTAGGTTTGACTGTATTTTAGCACATAGCGGTGAATTCAGGTTGATTGGAACACTTTTTGCCATTGAGATGACTGGGGAAAAGTGTCCCAATCAAACTGAATTCACCTTATATAAAGTAAAATAAGTCAAACCTGGTCTTAAGGCGGAGTGGCTCATCTAGACTCCGCCCATGTGGGCGGGGCTTCAGGTGGCGCAGGTTTCATAAAGCCGCGCGCGCGCATCTGCACCAGCAGCGGCACCGCGCACCGTGAGAGCTCCGTCATGGCGCGGGAGTCTCCGGTGTGTCTGGACGTTGCGCGCACTCCTCCTCCGTTACAGTGTTCCCTCTCGTGATGCAAGCCCTTCACATCCCCGGGTTGCACCGGGCACCTGACGCCGAGCAGGACATGATGGCGGAATACCTGAACCAGAGCTCCTTTAACGGCTCCGGTTCCGAGCTTAACCGAATCAACAACCTGGAGGACATCGACGTGGCCGCGGACGGGACCCTCGGGCTCCGCGTCATGATCTCCATCGTGTACTCGGTGGTGTGCGCGGTGGGTCTAGTGGGAAACCTGCTAGTTTTCTTCCTTATGAGAGTCCGCCAGGGGAGGAAGAAATCCACAATTAACTACTTCATCATGAACCTCGCGGTCACGGACTTCCAGTTCGTCCTCACGCTGCCCTTCTGGGCGGTGGACACGGCGATGGACTTCACCTGGCCCTTCGGACACGCAATGTGTAAAGTAGTGGTCACGGTGACCGTGATGAACGTGTATGCGAGCGCGTTTTTTCTCACTGCCATGAGCGTTACGCGGTACTGGTCCGTTGCGTCCGCGCTTAAGGACCGAACGCGCAACACGCGCTGCTCGGTTAAACTTGTAAGCGCGCTCCTGTGGCTCCTGGCTACGGTGGCCTCGGTGCCCACGGGGATATTCACCGGGGTGAACACAATCGACGGTGTTAAACTATGCCTAACGCGTTTTCCTAACGGCCAACGTGGGCACGCTCTCTATCACCTCCAGAAAATCTTAGTTGCGTTCGTGATCCCGATGCTCATCACCATCATTTGTTACATTCTCCTTCTACGCCTCATCCGCCAACGCAGCATGAACAACAACTTCCCCAAACGCAGGTCTAAAGTCACCAAATCCGTCACGATCGTCGTCCTGTCGTTCTTCATCTGCTGGCTTCCCAACCACGCCATCACTTTCTGGGGAGTCCTGGTGAAGTTTAACGTAATCCAATGGGATAAGATCTACTACGCGCTCCACACGTACGTGTTCCCGGTCACCATCTGCCTGGCGCACTCGAACAGCTGCCTGAACCCGGTGTTGTACTGTCTCATGCGCAGGGAGTTCAGGAAGATGTTGAAGGACTTCTTCTGGAGGATCTCGTCTCCCGCGATCGCCAATAGTTGTCAGATCCGCCCGTTCTCCGGAACCGCGAAGGCGCGCGACAGTCAGGCCGGGATTCCGCTGAACGTGATGGAGACCGAGGATTACCGGTTATCGGTGGTGAACGGGCAAACAGACGTGCTCCCGTCCACAGACTGCGCTGTTATGAGGTAGACTGGAGGAAATCTATTTTTTATTATATCATTGTTGTGTCAAGAACTAAAACATTTGTCCGCTTTTTTAATGCTTATGGTTTTATTCCGCGTAAAGGCGCGCGTGAAGCACACCTGGATGTACAGAGTCTTATGCTGCACTGCTTTTCTGTTCTTTTTTTTATGCATATATCATTTCCACTTTTACTAATGTTTGGAGCCAGATATTCTTGCATTGCATTGCAAATAAAAAAATTATATATATAAAAAAAAAAAATCAATTGCTCAATATAATTATATAAAATAATGGTAACGCTTTATTTTACAGTGTCATTGTTACATATGTTACATGTAGTTGCTATTGAAATAACTATAAATTATGCATTATTACATGCAATTCACCCTAACATGTAGTTAATTATTATTACTGAGTACTTAAATGTATAATTACACTGTAACACAGACACCTAAAATAAAGTGTAACCAAAATAATTATTAATTGTATTAAGATACAACAACAATCCTTATATATCTTGAAAAATGTACACACACACGCACACACATATATATAAACTAGAGCTTAATAAAACATTTTGTATAATTCTTAAACTTAAACATATTTTCATATTTTGAAATTAAATTTATGACTCACATCAAATATTCCATTCCCTCGTTCCATTAAGATTCATACAAAATGTTTTATTAAGCTTTAGAATTGGTTTTCTCGTTTAAAATTCTTAATTCATAATATGAATAATATAAGGAATATTGGAATTTTACTATTAATCGAAATGTGTAACTCTTGAAAAAAGGCTTATATATATATATATATATATATATATATACACACACACGTTGTTATTATATCTTAAAATTATGTATTATTTGAGCAACCTCATATTTTTCTTTTTACTCATGTTTGAGGTAAAATGTTATTGCACAAATATGCCTACTTAAAATATTAAATACACTAAAAAGTTGCACATTTAATTACTATAATTGCTTATGCATCTTAATAATTGTAAGATACAACTATATATGCTTTATTATAAATATTTGACAAACCCCTTTTTCTCCACTTTTACTCACATTTGGAGTAAAATTGTGTTGCTTTTAAAAAACAATCTCAGCCCTGAGACTGAAACTGCTATGATTTGATGCGTGATCACACTGTACATGAAGAAGATGTTAAAGCTGCAACTTGAAGTACATTATTCATTTCTTGTTTTCCAACCTCCTTTTTTTTTCTGTTTGCATTTATTGCTTGGAAATTCAGAAATAATTAAAATGTATTGCTCATCTGAAGTGTAATAAAGCTGTGTCAGTGACCTCAGCCATGTGAAGGTGATGGTCCGAACGGAAATGAATGTAAACAGTGTTACTATGTTGTCCATTTGAAGGACATAATAAAGTCCTGTCTTATCATAGCAATGTTTGTTTTCCTCATAAACACAATTACAAAGTTAACTTTTACTGTTATTCCATCTAATTAACATTTGAGAGCAGATCTACTGTGCTGGACTGAGGCTTTAGTTTATTATCTCCACACAGACACATTAACACCACGACAGGGGAATTTATGAGCTTTACCAGGCAAGGATGGTTCGGTTCACAAAACAACAGAGTCTGCTTTCAGTTCTTGCTTTTTATAGGTTATAATAAACTGTTTAAAGATGTTTGTACAGAGAGAGAGAGACACACATTTATTGTTTTTCAGCTTGAGATAAAAATAAAAAATGATTTCTGTTGTGTGAAACGTGATACATCACAGCTAGTGATGTTATAAATAGTCTCTATAAACACAAGAGGGCACTATGATCACAATATCAAACACAATACTCTAATAATCACTAATAATCTGAAATCTTAACCTGTACTGAAGTTTCTGGAAAGTCAGAAAACCACTTAAAAAGTCACATAGACACACATCTGGTCACTTTCACACCAATCCCACCGTTAGTTAATGATTGAATGGGTTTGGCACAGTGTTTATCAGTTAAATATGGTCAGGGTCGTGAAGGCATTTCATTTTTTGCTGTTTTAGGAAGATTTAGAGGCTGATTTATTGCTGGTCTGAAGTGTGTTCGGCATCGACCGTCAGAAGCGTCACCATCTTGGCAAAGTCCTGGTAGTGGATCTGTCCATCGAACGCCACGCCGGCTTCACTCAGCAGCTCCTCAACTGGGACATAAACATCTTTATTAGATTTCACAGAGTTAACATGATGAGGAATTAGCTAAGCTGAGTGAAAGAAGTCATTTCTATGCTTGATATGTTCTGGATTGTTTTCAATATTCAGCGTTGCATTTGACATAAAAAGTCAGAATTTGCAACACGTTTCCTACTTGTTTTGTTTTTCATTTTAGAGATTTTGGGATATTTTGCTTCCAAAATAGTATTTTTTTCACATTAGTGGAATAAAACCCCATCTAAAATACACATTTATTTATTTCCATTACACATACAGATCTTTAAAAGCCATATTCTCAACAAAAAAATGGTCAGAGAGGCTTGTTTGAGAGGAAGAGCATGTTCTTCCTTAAAAACATGTTGAATTTTTTATTTTATTCCCTGATTTTTGGAGTGAAAAAAGAGAAATCCAAAATCTCCTCAAAAAAAAACTTTAACTCTAATAATTTCGACAAAATTAAAACATGATTTTTGAACCTGCCTTTATCAAATGTTCAGATTTCTCTTCTGGAATTGTATGCAAATTAGTTCATATTTAATTTGATAATGCCTCAAGTGACTTAACCCTCATCCTTCCCTTGCGTTTGGAAACACATCTTTCCCTCGCGGGTCAAAATGACCCGAAGCCCTAGAATTATACTTCATTTATTTATTTATTTATTTGTCCAGAAAGCTTATTTTATTTCATTTTGATGATATGTTTTCTATTTTTAATGCAATTTTTTTGTTATTTTTTATTTTGTTTACCTTTAAATTACTAGATTTGATCAATAAATAATAAATAAATAGTAATTTAAGCACATTCCTCACCTTCTTTCAACTTAAATTCAAAATAACTCACAATTTCATGCATAAACCTTTTAAATCAGCTCTAAATATCTTACATTGGGTGTCTTAGCAGACCTCTTGAGGAAAACTAATAATATAACATGATATTTCATGACTCTAGATGTCCTTACAGCTCTATATAGAGCAAATGAGCTGTTCCGCTGGGTCCTAAAGTCAGTTAGATTCAGTATGCATTCATATACACATGTAAACATTATAAAATATTTTTTTTTGGTAAAGTTTTAGCATTTTTAGTTTGAATTTTGAGAATTTTTTTATTTTTACCATGTATACTGAAGCATTCCTCACATTCCATTCATTCCTAAGGGGGTCAAATTGACCCGTGAGGGAATGATTTGTTACTTTTTAAAATTTCAACCACAAAACTCCTCGAATCCATTCATTTTTGTGTGAGTGTGTGTATTCGTGGTTAAAGTGCGACAAAAGTCCTAGGGTCTTGTACCCCTCTAATGAACACTCAATAAAAAAATAAAAAAAGAGTTTCGGGTCAAAATGACCTGAAGGAAGGACACACACGACTTACCAAATCGTAAATACGACCTTCCCACACTGTAAAAAGTGATCAGTTGGCTTAACTTAAAAAAAGTGAACTTCAACTTAACTTTGCAAAAATAAACTTTATGCGTAATTGAAAATATTAAGTTATGTGGACTTGACATAATTAAGTTAAGTCAAGCTGACAAGTCCACATAACTTATTTTTTTCAATTACGAATGAAGTTTATTTTTGCAAAGTTAAGTTGTTAAAAAAAGTGAGTGATGCGTGTGACGTGCAACACAGAAGCGCTGCGCTAAAACACTACGTGAAAAGACTCGAGGCTCAGAGAAAAGGAAATTAATAGTGGAATAAAGTCGTTCTTTTTGATTGTTTTTTGCGCACAAAAAGTATTCTCGTCGCTTTATAAACTTAAGGTTGAGCCACTGTAGTCACTTGGACTATTTTAAACATTGTCTTTACTAACTTTCTGTGCCGGCAAGTTTCAATAACAGAGAAGCCTATGGAGGAGTGAGACAGCTCTCAGATTTAATAAAAAATATCTTAATTTGTGTTCTGAAGTCTTGAACGAAAGTCTTACGGGGTTGGAACAACATGAGGGAGAGTCATTACTGACAGAATTTTTATTTTTGGGTGAACTAACCCTTTAATTTATGCGGAATTATCAGCTTGACATAACTTAATTATGTCAAGTCCACATAACTTAATATTTTGAATTACACATCAAGTTTATTTTTGCAAAATTAAGTTGAAGTTCACTTTTTTTAAGTTAAGTCAACTAGTCACAGTTTACAGTGTGGGACTTGAACATATCATACCTTCTTGATCTGTGAGTTGTTCTCCAAAGCCCGTCAGTCTGACCCTGAGCTCCGACGCCGTGATGAAGCCTCGCTTCTCCGTGTCCATCAGCCTCACGGCCCGCAGGATCTCATCCCGAGGGTTTTCCCGGCGGATCTGCGCGTGCATCACACTGAGAAACGTGGAGAAGTCCAACTCGCCGCTCTTATCTAGGGCAGACAGAGTCAAACACTTTGCCAAAAAGCTTCGGATGCGGAAGCCGCTTGATCACGTCTGACAGGCTGAGAGTCAAATTCATTCCGCCAGGTTTATATTTAGTACATTTCAACACATTTGTCAAGCATTTCATCATGTGAAGTCAGTTCATATGTCTCTCCTTTCCAATAAAAATCACTCTGGATGTGCTGTTTTTCATCAGTGTGACTCTATAAACCATCTTTCCCTGTTCACTGTCCTTATCTGGATATACTGGGCCCTGAAGTCTGAGACTGTTATTGTTGAGTTTCATACACGTACTCCTACTGATTTCCAGTTTATTTTACTTAGTAAGCAAAGTTTACGCTGTTGACTTTACCTGGGGATTGGACGTTTAGGAGGACATCTATCTGATAACCTAACACTGGTGTGAGTCATTTGTTTGGACGTTCAAATACTTCCAGTCTCTCGGTTTAATGTTCAGAGTCGTCACTGATCGTTTTCAATGAGCCACCTTGACTCAAACAATAAAATCTCATTCATTTTCTCCACTGATTTTTAACTTGAAGTCCTCCTGTGGTGAAAATCCAGCTTTTAATGTTGTTTATGTGTCTATGTGGTGTTTTTAATATGCTTTAAGACAAACCATGTGCAAATTCATAAGTCGACAGCATTGCTGAGTATTTCCTCCTTAAAACTGCAGTGAACCAAAGACAGTCTCAAACACACGCTTTGAAATCGCTGGTGTTTCTGGTCATTCAAGCCTCAGTTTTAAAGAATTCCTGGTGAAAAACTACATTACCCATGATTCCACAGCACAATCTCCAGCAATTAGCATCCAATCTTTACCATCCATCCACTCCACTGTGAATGTTACAAACATTGGTAAATGTATGCATATTATATACATAAAATATATTGTTTATATATACATAATAAAAATCTTTAAATCAATAGTTTATATTTATCCATCAGTCTTATTTTGATTATGTGATTCACAATGCTTCGTGGGATTGTAGTTCTTTCCCTCAAGCTTGTTTAGTTTATCGATTATAACTATTTATAGACTAGTCTGTTTTAAATTGAAAAAGTTGCACTCTCTAGAGCGAGTGTGGGGCGGGACTATCTGTTTGATTGACAGGTAAGGAGCAGAAGGGGAGGAGTTTTAGGAACCCCATTTGGAAACAATCATTATTTTGTAGCTTGAAAAATTATTCAGACACCAGACATCATTTTGTATATTTTTTTACTAGTGAGTGCAGAACACTATAGTTCATTTATGTAAGTGAGGAGAGCAAAATAAAGTAAACTGTGACATATTATACACAATAATTCTTCATACAGTGACTGCCAGTGACATTTGAGACCATAAATGATCCAGACACTTTGAGCTGATCATGTTTTGCTGAAGTGTTTTGTCTTTAATTGCTAATGCTCTTTTTACACACAGACTGAACAAAATGAAGCATTGCTTGGTCACTGGTTGAGCTAAACTGGTATTATCTAATTGTGTAGTTAAATTTAACAGCTGACAGATATTCAACATAATTCATGTGTGAGACAGTCTAACAGAAGGACGGACAAAACCAGTCAAATATCAACTGAGTTCTGCTCATATTTTATTACCATTTTCCATACTATAGCGAATAAACTGTGATAATGTGAGAAATGTTGAAGGTGTCGGAATAAAGTTTGGTTTGCCTGTAGATACTATACCGATGTTATGTGTCAGTAAGTGTCTGTCGAGTTCTGGCAGGGTCGGACATCGGCCCAGAGATCTCATGACCGTCAGCAGATCCTGCGTCTTCATTTTACCAATGCGCTTCTGGTCGTACAGCGAAAAACACTCTTTGTACTCTGGATGAAGACAAAAACATATTAATATGCACAGAAGTGTATGCAAACACAACCTCAGAGAACAAAACACCCCTTAACCAAGTTAACTTAGAAGATGTTTTGGTTTAAAATGTATCCAAAAGACAGATATGAATGTTTGTGTTTTATAAGGATTGGACACAGTTTGGCAAAGAATCTCTCTAATCCCAAATGAAGGATTTGTTCTGGCATAAACTGAGACAACCTGTTTAAGAGGGAATCAAGATTACAGCATTATCAACAACCGCAGGTGGACGAATGAATCAAAGCCAGACAGGAGCCCTCAAGATTTCTGTGCAGGTTATATCTTTGTGTTTACGGTGTAAATCATGCATTATCAGTCGGTTATGTTCTTGCTTTTATCCTCATATTTTGTTCCCATGTTCAGTTGTCTCTCTCAGTTTACGCATCAGAGGATCTACACTGTGCTTGTGCTGCAGTAATCGCTCCGCTGAAGTGAAATCAACACAACAAATGCCACTTTGTCTCCAGTGGAATAAAGAAGAATAATGGAAGAATAGCTTCTGTTGAATAGCTTTCTCATCAATGCAATGCTTTATAATAAAATTCCCATTATAACTGCAATAAACATGTATATAATGTTTAGTAGATGTTATATATATACAGTACCAGTCAAAAAATTACTATTTTTAATGTTTTGAAAGTCTTTTCTGCTCATTAAGCCTGCATTTATTGGATAAAAAATACTGAAATATTGTGAAATATTATTACAATGTAAAATAATGGCTTTCTATTTGACTATATGTTAAAATATAATTTATTCCCGTGCTCAAAGCTGTATTTTCAGCATCATTACTCCAGTCTTCACTGTCACATGATCCTTCAGAAATCACTCTAAATGCTGATTTGTTATCATTTTTGGAAAGTTTTTTTTTTTTAATGAATAAAAAGTTTTTAAAAAAAGAACAGCATTAATTTAAAATATAAATATTTTTGTAATATTATACACTCCCGTTTAAAGGTTTGGGGTGAGTCATTAATTTATTTTTAAAAGAATACTTTTATTTAGCAAGGATGTGTTAAATTGATTAAAAAAAAGTCATGGTAAAGATGTATGTTGTTGTTATATACAGTACTGTACAGTATCAAACGCGTTTTATAATGTGCTGTTATAAAGTGTTAGTGTAAAAGTGGCTACATTTCTATATTAACATATATTTTTAGCTTGTGTTAAAAATATCAAACCGAATTTATCTGACTAATCAGATTAGTAATCAAACAGTGCCTGTAAGTCTTGAGAGAGACGATCTTTAGCCTCGGTCTACTCACCGTTGATTTGATCTTGACTGAGGAATTTCGCCTGGAATTAATGACAGAAGAAGTCAATTATACTTTAAAACGTAAACTTTTTTTTTTACATGGAAATAATACGCAAAGAACAGATGCTAAACTGACCATGTCGATGTGCAGCTCTACTAATGTGAGGAGCTTTTATTCCTGTAGGCGGCGCTCGATCGCACTCACATTCACTCTCGCATTCAAATCTCATCAGGGATTATAATGATGTTAACTATGTTTATCGAAAACATACAGTACAGGCCAAAAGTTTGGAAACATTATTTTTTTCATCAAAGTATCCTAAAAAAGTATCACAGGTTATGAAAAAATATTAAGCAGCAGAACTGTTTCCAACTTTGATAATGAATCATCATATTAGAGTGATTTCTAAAGGATCATGTGATATACTGGAGTAATGATCCTGAAAATTCAGCTTTGCATCACAGAAATAAATGAAATTTAAAGTATAATAAATTGAAAACCAATTATTTTAAATTGTAATAATATATCACAATATTACATTTTTTTTTCTGTATTTTTGATCAAATAAATGCAGGCTTGATGAGCAGAAGAAACTTCTTTCAAAAACATTAAAAATAGTAATGTGTCCAAACTTTTGGCCTGTACTGTATATTTGCTAAAACATAGAATCGTTTAAAAATGTCAAATCCAATGTATATTATCCCGTTCAGTCACGTTAGGATAGGACTCCAACAACAATATAAGACTATCCAGCGCTGAGGAAATAAACGGGTATCACGTGACAGTCGCAGCTGTGATTTTAACAACACTGAATATTTAATATTTAAAATATACAGTGAAAATTTGCAACGTTGAATTATTAATATAGGCGTACTGTCCCTATTTAAGTAGAGGATACGTCCATAAATTCTACCCTATTAGTCCACATCGTAGGTGTCACGGTTGTAGCAGGCAGGATGCTGAGACGAGGATTCAAGTAATTCAAAAAGAAGTATTTATTTACCAGAACTGAAATAATTTCAGATTTCAAAATCAAAAGGCAAAACTCCAGGAATCAAACCAACCATACATAGACGACGACAGACCAAGACTGAGGAAAAACATTGGGGTTATATACACGGGCAAACAGGATGATTAACAAGACACAGCTGACACAGATGAACTAATTAAACAGACCGGGGAAAACAGGACTAGACCAAAAATCACAGAAGACAGGGGCAAACGGATCACAGAAACTGAAAACACTGAAACAGATTCAAAAACAGAACTCAAAAACCTCAAAATGTCACAGTAGGCTATATAAAAAAAATCTCTCTTAATTTAAATACATTAGGCCTATTCATTATTTACCAACATAATACTTAAGGCAGGACAACACAGATGTATAGGAGGGAAAATGAACCAATGTCACTCTCCAAATTGATTATTTTGTATTAAAAGTCTTCTGAAATGTCATACATATGCAAATGAGGCATTGCAGGCCTATAATTAAATATGCGCTAATTTGCATACATTTTCAGAACAGAAATCAGAACACATGGATAAAGCCTTTTTTTATTTTGTAGACATTTATTTTGGACCTCTCTCGCTCTATAAATCAGAAAATACTGTCAACAGACAGAAAATGCTTTCATAATGTTTTCAGGAATAAAATGTTTATAAATCAGGCGAATGACATGAACAAACCACTCTGTTTTTCCTTCCAAGATTCTTTGATGAATAGAACGTTCAAAAGAACAGCATTTATCTGAAATAGAAATCTTTTGTATAACATTATAAAAGTCTTTACTGTCACTTCTGATCGGTTTAATGCGTCCTTGCTGAATACAAGTTTTTTATAAAAAAAAACAGACTAACTTTTGAAAAATAGTGTATCTTGACAATTTAGAATAGAATCGAATCGAATCGAATCGAATAGAATAGATATTGCATGACTTTGAGGTCAGGGGATCTCTGGATAATCCGTAATTCGTTTGTAATTATAAAACGAAAATACCGTTTTTCTGTTTTTTGTTTCAAAACGAAAAACGAAATAACCGTTTTTGGTGTCAGAATCAAAAAACGAAAAACCAATTAAAAACGGCCCGTTTTTCGTTTTTGGCGATCATTTTATCGTTATTCCTTTTTGAACAAAGAATGAAGAGAGTCTTTGAACTTCAGTCAATTCGTTTTTCGTTTATAAACCAAAAACGGAAGTCACCCCTTTATTCGTTTTTTCGTTTTTTCAAAAAACGAATAAATGACTTCAAAATTCGTTTTCCACATGTGGGCGGCCTGACACGCCCCCTTCCGCCGATTGGTCAAGCAAGTCTGAGCATGTGACGTCATCAGTTGTCGCTCAGGTCTGTTCAACAAAATAATAGTCCTCTACTATGGCTACAGATTCTTAAACTGTACAGGGCAGGTCCTATTGGGCTTTCTTCTGTGCAACTTTACACGTTTCACAGACATCTTTACATCAGAAATATTAATTATTAGTCTGCCACCAGCCTGTTTTATTTAGCTGTGCGGAGTTAAATCTGTGTGGTGAAGCTGCGCTTGACAGCGCCGAGCGGGAGAGGCTCACTGACCTATGTTCAGTCAGCAGTCAGAACTTTTATTTTAGACGCTCCGTTTTGCCACGGGATGGTGATTGCAAATACTGTAATGCCAATCGGCTGAGGGTGGGTACCGATGATGGTGAAATACATTTTTACTGAAGCTGTAATCATAGCCGCGACCCGCGAGAATGAGACAGATGATTGACAGGACGATAGCGGAGGCAATTAAAGGCGCAAGATAACTTCTGTTAACAAAAAACATAAATAAAAAAGTGTTAAATATAAGTGACTTTGTCTTTGTTTTATTGTTTTTGTTGTTTTTAATCAAATAATTGTGAACCACAAACTGAGCCTTCGTTTTAAAGGGCAATTTCCAAATATATTTTATTTATTTGTTATAATATGGGTATTTTATAATACAGCATAAATAAAAACAAACACACGTAAATTAATATGTGTATGCCTATAGGCAAAACACCACAGTTTTTTGGTTTTGTTTGTGTGAACTTTTATCCCCAACCATATTTCTTCATGGGCTCCACGCCAGGGGTCACGCTCAGCACCCCTACTTCCCATGGTACTAACTGTAATTATGCTGACCCAGTTTATATGTAAAATCTTTGGTATATGTAATCTATATGTAATATCTAAAAACACTTTACAGTGTGATGGAAATAAACTTTTCTTAAAGCGTATTGTATATCACCACAGATTTATTGACACCCTTCTATCTGTGTTGTATACTGTAATAGACAATTGTCCTGCAGAATGATGAGGTTTTTTGTAAGAAAAACATTGCGAGCAAATGTCGAATTGTTGTTTGAAATATAAATCAACAACGTAAGAGGCTTTAGGCTTTTCTGACCCTGCATTTAGATGTACATTACACACTGTCTAATGCAGCTCAAAGGAGGCACTGTGAATTTGCATAGCAATTTCATTCTAAGAGGCTATTAAATGTGAAGTGACAACATGAAACACTACTTTCTAAACTAAATATATAAAAAAAACACCAGTAGTTGGTGGCAAGTCAGCCTGATAATGATTGAATACCAATTTACTCATTTAGGCTCACAATAAGCAGATTACATAATTATACCATAAAAAAATGTAAAAAAATAAAAAAATTATATATATATATATATAAAGGCAGGCCGCAGGATCACTTACTGGTGGAACCCAAACGGAAGTCCAGTTCTGGCTGTATAATCAAACAATAAAAACGAGAAACAATGCATGCCATCAAGAACATTTATTGATTCCACTGGAACTTGATCCAGTTTCCCCCATTTTTGACTAATAACTACTTTGTGTTAATTCAGAGGACAGTAAGGCAAACTATTAAGCATGAACTCGAACAAGATCAATTAAGATTTTCAAAGCAATTTGGAACTCTTCTTGGTGGAAATTGACAGCACGTTCAAAAAGAGATGATGCATCATGCTGCAGGAGCATTATGGGGTGCAAGCTGTGCGTCAACCAATGGGAGGCAACATCTACACAGTGCCCTAAATGCCACTCCGAAGAGTACAACATCACTGAGGCTGCGGGTCTCTCCAGTGCCCTAGCTGGACGCAACTAAAAATATTGTTTAATTTTCAATTCAGTGTTTCAATGAGTTTCAACTTTTGGGGAGAATGCATTCAGTCACCAGAGGACCAGGAGGCTGTGGAGAGGCAGTTTTCTATGCAGTGTCCTGACATTTCATCTCTTTTTGAACGTGCTGTCAATTTCCACCAAGAAGAGTTCCAAATTGCTTTGAAAATCTTAATTGATCTTGTTCGAGTTCATGCTTAATAGTTTGCCTTACTGTCCTCTGAATTAACACAAAGTAGTTATTAGTCAAAAATGGGGGAAACTGGATCAAGTTCCAGTGGAATCAATAAATGTTCTTGATGGCATGCATTGTTTCTCGTTTTTATTGTTTGATTATACAGCCAGAACTGGACTTCCGTTTGGGTTCCACCAGTAAGTGATCCTGCGGCCTGCCTTTATATATATATATATATAATTTTTTTATTTTTTTACATTTTTTTATGGTATAATTATGTAATCTGCTTATTGTGAGCCTAAATGAGTAAATTGGTATTCAATCATTATCAGGCTGACTTGCCACCAACTACTGGTGTTTTTTTTATATATTTAGTTTAGAAAGTAGTGTTTCATGTTGTCACTTCACATTTAATAGCCTCTTAGAATGAAATTGCTATGCAAATTCACAGTGCCTCCTTTGAGCTGCATTAGACAGTGTGTAATGTACATCTAAATGCAGGGTCAGAAAAGCCTAAAGCCTCTTACGTTGTTGATTTATATTTCAAACAACAATTCGACATTTGCTCGCAATGTTTTTCTTACAAAAAACCTCATCATTCTGCAGGACAATTGTCTATTACAGTATACAACACAGATAGAAGGGTGTCAATAAATCTGTGGTGATATACAATACGCTTTAAGAAAAGTTTATTTCCATCACACTGTAAAGTGTTTTTAGATATTACATATAGATTACATATACCAAAGATTTTACATATAAACTGGGTCAGCATAATTACAGTTAGTACCATGGGAAGTAGGGGTGCTGAGCGTGACCCCTGGCGTGGAGCCCATGAAGAAATATGGTTGGGGATAAAAGTTCACACAAACAAAACCAAAAAACTGTGGTGTTTTGCCTATAGGCATACACATATTAATTTACGTGTGTTTGTTTTTATTTATGCTGTATTATAAAATACCCATATTATAACAAATAAATAAAATATATTTGGAAATTGCCCTTTAAAACGAAGGCTCAGTTTGTGGTTCACAATTATTTGATTAAAAACAACAAAAACAATAAAACAAAGACAAAGTCACTTATATTTAACACTTTTTTATTTATGTTTTTTGTTAACAGAAGTTATCTTGCGCCTTTAATTGCCTCCGCTATCGTCCTGTCAATCATCTGTCTCATTCTCGCGGGTCGCGGCTATGATTACAGCTTCAGTAAAAATGTATTTCACCATCATCGGTACCCACCCTCAGCCGATTGGCATTACAGTATTTGCAATCACCATCCCGTGGCAAAACGGAGCGTCTAAAATAAAAGTTCTGACTGCTGACTGAACATAGGTCAGTGAGCCTCTCCCGCTCGGCGCTGTCAAGCGCAGCTTCACCACACAGATTTAACTCCGCACAGCTAAATAAAACAGGCTGGTGGCAGACTAATAATTAATATTTCTGATGTAAAGATGTCTGTGAAACGTGTAAAGTTGCACAGAAGAAAGCCCAATAGGACCTGCCCTGTACAGTTTAAGAATCTGTAGCCATAGTAGAGGACTATTATTTTGTTGAACAGACCTGAGCGACAACTGATGACGTCACATGCTCAGACTTGCTTGACCAATCGGCGGAAGGGGGCGTGTCAGGCCGCCCACATGTGGAAAACGAATTTTGAAGTCATTTATTCGTTTTTTGAAAAAACGAAAAAACGAATAAAGGGGTGACTTCCGTTTTTGGTTTATAAACGAAAAACGAATTGACTGAAGTTCAAAGACTCTCTTCATTCTTTGTTCAAAAAGGAATAACGATAAAATGATCGCCAAAAACGAAAAACGGGCCGTTTTTAATTGGTTTTTCGTTTTTTGATTCTGACACCAAAAACGGTTATTTCGTTTTTCGTTTTGAAACAAAAAACAGAAAAACGGTATTTTCGTTTTATAATTACAAACGAATTACGGATTATCCAGAGATCCCCTGACCCTTTGACTGGTGGAAATGGACTCTGTGCACAGCCAAAACGTTGGCATAAACTCATAGGATGCATGTGCATAAAGTCCATTTTTGAAGGTGCAACGAGACATTAATGAAGAGTTTATGGTTGCATTGCCAGTCATGATCTACCCTGACAGTGATCTGTGTGTTCAGTCTGCGAGCGTCATGTGTTTGTCTCTCAGGTGAAGTGTGTAAAGGGCCCATGGCTCAGGTATATACATGACTCCTGGGTATTTCTTCCGTAACACCACGTCCTTCCACAGACAGGCGACCCAGACAGTCACTAACACGAGTGATATGGAGAAACTGTAGAGCAGGAACAGTCCGTTACTGTCGGGCAGAAAACCTTTACGCTTCTGGTGCATGACTGTAGCCGTCATGGCGAAAAAGGTGAAGATGAAGGGGATGAAAATTTGTCCTTCCGTCACAAGATACCTGAGGAGTAAACAGCAATTAATTTCAGTTCAAAGTCAACAAAAAGCATGCATAATACTTGGGGGAAAGAAGTGTTAGTAACACTTTACACACTTCTAAAGCATTTATTAATCTCACACTCTAAAAAATGCTGGGTTGTTTTAACCCAAATTTGGATCAAATATGGACAAAGCCAAACGTTGAATTAAAAAAATACAATTTAAAAATTGAATCCAACGGCTGGCTTTGTCCATATTTGACCCAAAATTGGGTTAAAACAACCCAGCACTTTTTAGAGTGGCAGCTGATCAAAATTAACTTTTACCAACACATTAATTCATTTTAATGCAAATGAGCTTTATTGGCATGACAAGTTATGCATTATTATATACTAAGAATGTTGGTAACCAGACAGTTGACGGCACTCATTGACTTCCCTATAGTTTTTTTTTTATCCTATCAAGTCAGTGGGTGCCGTCAACTGTCTGGTTCTTTACAAAATCGTCTATTTTGTTCAACAGAAGAAACTCATACAGGTTTGGAACAACATGAGGGCGAGGAAATAATGACATTTTTGGGTGAACTACACGAGTGTTAAACGGACCAGTAGTAAAGGCCACTAGGACCCAGCAGAAGCCAAGCGGAGACGGGCATCTTCTTCTCTGATTTGACAATGGTGAAACAGCCAGTGAAATACAGGAACAGGATGAGAAACAGAGGAACACTCCTGTACAAATTAAAGATAAAAGTTTAAAAGTGATGTTTAGACAACAGGGAACGTTGTAGCAAGGTTCTCTCAACGTTATGAACAAACGTTCTTCCAGTAACTGGTCTTTATTAATGCTCTCAAAAATTAGCACAAAAACATTATTTATACATCGTTCATGGAATGTTTTTTCTGAAACATTTGAATGTTCCTTTAATGTTTTTTTTTTAAATGTCACTACTTGTTTCGGAATGTTCAGAGAACAATCAAAAGTAACATTCCAATAATGTTTGCAAAATGATACAATGTTTCCTTAACGTTTCGTATAACAGAGAAAACCTGGATGTTGTTGAAATGTTCAGAGAACATTCAGAAATAAGGTTTTCATAACTTTATTGGAACGTTAGCTAAAAGTTCTTAGAACATTTTGTTATCTTGGTTATAGATTAAATTTTAATAGTTTAATAAATGTATAAATGGCACATTTCTGCTTTTAACCCCTCATGAGGCAAGGATGTTTCTACTGAATAATGATTTTTTGATTAATTAGGTTAATTATTATGAAGTAAATCATGGCTGAATGTGTGCAGAATATTTTCCATCTTACCACATGCAATGGCCCAGACTTTCATCATAATACTGTAGCAACTCAAACGAGTCAATCTGTCAGAAAACAGAGAAAAAAAGTAGATTGTTGTTGTTTGACCAGCACAAAACTCAGCAACACAATGGTTAGAATAAATCTATTGTAATCTATTAAGCTATTAAAATCATATTGTATCCCTTAAAACTCATCTTTAATCACCAAAATGACATATTTAAATGTTTTTTCCTTGAAAAAAATGTCTGTCTTAAAATATCTTGAATGTAACTCGACACCCTTGCCTCATTTAATATGCAAATGAGCCCCACCTCCACTCACTCACTCAGCTCAGAGATCCACTGGTTGACGATCACACGTTGACCTGATTGGTTACAAGGTAGTTTGTGACATCAGAAACTCCAGCGATTTCAAAGCGTGTTTTTGAGACTGTCTTTGGTTCACTGCTAGCGTAGAAATCTAGACGCACTCTAGCGGCAGCAAATGTAATTTACAGCCAGGGTCGTCTAGCAACTCTCCATTGGCGTGCGAGCTGGAAAAACCAAACTCTAGTCAGGCCAATCACATCGTGTATAGAGTCAGTGGGCGGGGCTTAACATAATGACGGCAGAGCTGCGAACTCCCTGCTACTTGAAAACAAAGAAGATGGGTCTTTCGAATCGGCTTTGGCCGCGACTCTGGAAGACTTACGGGTGGTTTCCCGAACAGAGATTAAGCCTAATCCTAGACTAAAATTGCCCTTTAAACCAGATTAACAGAAATCTGCTTTCTCGGTCAAGACTTTAAATGGTCCTAGATTTAGTCCAGAGTTTAATAAGCTAATTTCCTAGAGGAAGACTCTAGACTAATTCGAGGCTCAAAATGAAACCTACCAGGAGGCAGGTTAACTTCAGATTAACATTGTGTTTCAAAGCGGACATGTGTATTACTTGGATACACACACACACACACACACACACACACACACACACACACACACACACACACACACACACACACACACACACATATATATACATATATATATTACAAACAGACTTCCAGCATTTCTTTTCGTTTATTCCATAGCTGGTGTGAGCAGTTTATTTAGCTTGCTTAAAAAATAATTTCCTCTTGTTTAGTATTTTTTTTTGATTGCAGTCTTTTTCTGATTCCATTGTTTTCCTTGGATTTGCTTCTCAGTTCCATGCAATTTTAAGCTTTTCTTGGTTCATTCCATGGTTTATAGGCAACCTCTATCATGCTAATTCAGATTAGCACAGTTGGTTTTAAAGTGTTAGTTCACCCAAAAATGAAAAAAATTCTGTCAGTAATTACTCACCCTCATGTTGTTCCAGCCCCGTAAGACCTTCGTTCATCTTCAGAACACAAATTAAGATATTTATGATTAAATCTGAGAGCTGTCTCACTCCTCCATAGGCTTCTATGTTATTGAAACTTGCCGGCCCAGAAAGTTTCGTTAAAATAGTCCAAGTGACTCCAGTGGCTCAACCTTAAGTTTATCAAGCGACGAGAATACTTTTTGTGCGCAAAACCCCCAAAAATAACGACTTTATTCCACTATTCATTTCCTTCTCTCTGGGCCTCGTCGCTTTATAAACTTAAGATTGAGCCACTGTAGTCACTTGGACTATATTAACGATGTCTTTAATACATTTTCTGGGCCGGCAAGTTAAAGTGTCTTAGAAGCCTATGGAGGAGTGAGCCAGCTCTCAGATTTAATAAAAAATATCTTAATTTGTGTTCCGAAGATGAACGAAGGTCTTACGGGGTTGGAACAACATGAGGGCGAGTAATTACTGACAGAATTTTCATTTTTGGGTGAACTAACACTTCTGTCAATAGTGGGAAGAGGATCAGGCATGACTTTTTACTGCGCCGAGTCGAAGTACTCCCAAAAGTGCTATTCCGCCATACATTATAGTTATCTTTTTTAACCCGCTTAGAAAAGCGCCACGTTTTATTTTGTGTCACCATACTTGGTCGTATAACTACTCATGTAACTGTTTTTAAATAGGGAAAACGTTGATGTGTTTGGTCACTTCTAAATTCATTGCTGTCAGATACCATTGAATATACTGAACTAAGCTAAATGCATCAAAGTGTCGCCGCGCGCCAGAGCGATTGAGTGCACGCACTGAGATGATAGAGGTATGTATCAACTCGTCTTAGTAAAGGGAATAACATAGTTTAATATGAAAAAACGGTGGAGTATTCCTTTAAGAATTTGTTTAATGCAGCATCCAAATATAGGTGTGTTTGGGTTGTTTTAAATAAAAAAAGATATAACTAATATATCATAGAGTTGTTTGTTGTGGTGGTGATTAGACGAGATCTGTGGTGACGTCACAGTTGTACTGCATTGTGGGACATATAGGTGCCTGAAGTGTACATATGAAGTAGACTCGGTCAAAATCGAGGGAACGAGAGTCTGTCCATATAAACTTCCATCGTCCACTTCACGAAGTGGAACGCACTTCAAAATGGCGGCAGGGATTCCCCCGAGGGGAAGTGCTTACAGTAGCACCTCACTGCAGTACACGAGATCCAGGGGGCGGAGCTGGATCCAGATCTAAGGGGTGGAGATTGGTAGGTTTAGGGGTGGGTTTAGGGATCAGGGGGTGGAGATGGGTAGGTTTAGGTATATCTAAAGGGGGGAGGAGTTGGATCTGGATCCAACTCCTCCCCCTGGATTTCGTGTTCTGCAGTGAGGACCATCTCAGTGCTTAGGGAAGCTCGCAAGTACGTGTCTAAAAGTGGACTGGAACTGGTGTAAGTTAGCTCCGCTGGTGGGAAAACGCTCTGGTTGGTTGTAGTGCTGTATCCTATTGCGTGCAGAGGGAATTTGAAAGACAACCGTTTATCCCGCCGCTCGGATTGAGCCGTGCCAATGGTGTGTTCCCAGACCCGACATCTTGATGTGGGTCTGGCTTGTCAGGCTAGTTCACTGCAGTTTTAAGGAGAAAATACTCAGCAATGGTGTCGACTTATGAATTTACACATGGTTTGTTTTAAAGCACATTAAAAACACCACATAGACACATAAACAACATTAAAACTGGATTTTCACCACAGGGGGACTTAATCACTAAATCCAACTATAAGCATAATGATATGCTGAACAACTGCCATACAAACTGTTAGAGTCTTGAAAGCTCTTGAAACTGATTCTGATCATTAGACTGAGTTTTCCTGGGCCGTTCTACCAGGGTTTGTGGTCTGAGGTTCTCCATGATGGGGTTTTCTCTGATGCTCAGGTGTAGCTGGTATCCACTGAGCAGAAGCCGATGGCTAATGGAGTCTCCCACCAGGTGTGCGCTCGAGCCCATCACAAACGTGATGATACACAGATAAACGGCGGAGCGAGGCAAAGTCTTCGGGCTTCGCTCTATGAGCTGGAACAGAACGTTGCATGAGATATTATATACCAAAATGATATTATATACCAAAATGCAGTGCATCAAATTATATTTAACAAGTCAAACATGCATTTTCACTCAAATAGTTTTAGTAAAAAAAAGTGTGAATATAGGCTATATATTAATGGATGCTGAAATTTCAACAAGAAGGCAAAACTCATATTGAAGATCACATTCAAAGAGTTCATTGCAGTAATATAAACAAGATCCCATTTGACTTCTCAGTTCTAGAGTGATGAAGTACAGCTGTGATCTATTAATGACACAAATTACAACATTTAACACACAAAAGTGAATTGAAAAAATACAAAATAGCTAAATATATTGTATGCAACTCGCTGAACTTAACAAGTAAGGTCATGTGACAGAGCTATTGCATTCTATTTCACTTAAAAATAGCAGACGATCATGAACACAAACTCAAACCTGCCCGGCAACAGCATCACTGCAAAAATGATGCTCTTCCTCGAGTGTTTCTGTCTTGTTTTCCAGTACAAATATCTAAACATACTTAAATCAAGATACATTTACTGGAGAAGCAAAATGACTGAAGATATTAAAGTCACTCTGTAGTGGAAATCCAGCTTTTAATGTTGTTTATGTGTCTATGTGGTGTTTTTAATATGCTTTAAGACAAACCATGTGTAAATTCATAAGTCGACAGCATTGCTGAGTATTTCCTCCTTAAAACTGCAGTGAACCAAAGACAGTCTCAAAAACACACTTTGAAATCGCTGGTGTTTCTGACGTCACAAACTACCTTGTAACCAATCAGATCAACGTGTGATCGTCAACCAGTGGATCTCTGAGCTGAGTGAGTGAGTGGAGGCGGGGCTCATTTGCATATTCATAGAACCGCATATACTAAATGAGGCAAGGGTGTCGAGTTACATTCAAGATATTTTAAGGCACGAAGATTTTTTTAAAGGAAAAAACATTTAAATATTTAATTTTGATGATCAAGATGAGTTTTAATAAATACAATTATTGACTATAAAGGGGGGATTTTAAGTCTGAAAATGGATCGTAATGAAGCTGAAACAAGATATCTGCCAATAGGATTGGAAAAATAATATTGTTTTCCCTTTGAAATAAGTTTATTTTTCTACCCCCAAAGAATATTTGTTCTTGTTTAAAAAAAAAAAAGTAAATGTATTTTGATTTAAGATTGTTTCGATATTTTGTACTGGAAAACAAAAATGCGTAAGGAAACAGTGATCTCTTCAACGCTGACCGGAGAACAGTTTAATCATATTATAACAGATTTCTTGATGCATGCCATGCGTGTCATCAATCATGTGGACTGGACACAGAGAGATCACTCGCACAAGAAGACGGCGGGAGTGTCAGACAGATTGTAAAGGTCAGTGTTGTTTATTCTCAACAGGTTTGGGATGACACATCATAAGTCATGTAACTTCTCAGGTCATAAACATCATCTACTTCTGAGCCCCTTTTTCTCTGTGAGCTGTAATAAAATGTTTGTGCTTTGTGCAAGCGTCACACTGAGATATGACAAAGTGCCAAAAACAAGAGCCATCCATCCTGGAAGTGCAATGCATCTCAGGCCATGCAGTCTTCGAAGGGGCGGGGCTTACGGAATGGGCGGGGCTTAGCAACAAGGTGTCAATCAATTAGCGACCTGCTCAATAAACTCACCTTGAGCAGCAGGAATGGTGTAGTGATGTTGTACAGCATGTGGAAGTAGTCACCAGCACTGGGTCTGTTTAAAGGGAACCACTCCAGAGGACAAAAGATCTAGAGGAAAAAAGCCTTACAAGAATACAGGTGCAATTGCACTGCAAATATCATAATCTTGCTTACAAAAAGTATGAAAAATAAACATTTTATTATATACTATTCTGTATAATGTTTGAGACTTTGTATGGCTAACACTTCTCCTGTTATTGCCTCTTTAAAAATACAAAATAAATTAAACGTGCCAGCCAAATGTTTAAGCATAACATGTGAGATTTCATCGATTTTTGTGCCGAGACTTTTTTTTTCTTTTTTTTCTTTTTTCTAAATGTAAAAGCTCTGAACATGATGCCATGCCTTATTCTTGTGTTGTTTTGTTACCATGACTACAGGTCTCCCAAAGTCCAGGAGCCAGTTCTGGATGGTGAAGCAGCACCAGAGGTCCATGTGAAACTGAGCTTTCCTCAGGCAGGCGTCCGTCTCCCTCGACCCGTGTCTAAGCAAACATACACCATCAAAAGACAAATAGATAATGGGAAATACAGTCAAACCAAAATTTATTCCGACACCTTCAACATTTCTCACATTATCACAGTTTATTCGCTATAGTTTCTAAAACGGTACTAAAATATGAGCAGAACTCAGTTGATATTTGACTGGTTTTGTCCGTCCTTCTGTTAGACTGTCTCACACATGAATTATGTTGAATATCTGTCAGCTGTTAAATTTAACTACACAATTAGATAATACCAGTTTAGCTCAACCAGTGACCAAGCAATGCTTCATTTTGTTCAGTCTGTGTGTAAAAAGAGCATTAGCAATTAAAGACAAAACACTTCAGCAAAACATGATCAGCTCAAAGTGTCTGAATCATTTATGGTCTCAAATGTCACTGGTAGTCACTGTATGAAGAGTTATTGGGTATAATATGTCACAGTTTACTTTATTTTGCTCTCCTCACTTACATAAATGGACTATAGTGTCCTGATCACACTAGTGAAAAGAATATAAAAAATGACATCTGGTGTCTGAATAGTTTTTGGTGTGACTGTGTGTGTATTAAAGTCTTCTGGATGGCGATGCGTTCAGGAATATCTGTCTGATAAAGGATGTCAGGTCCTGCTGTGTGTTTCCCGGAGCATCTGGCATATATGTTTCATTTATTTCAGTCCATCTGGCTCACTCTGGTTATGTCACTTATGTCACTTTTTTGTTATGTAATTTTTGTTGTCGCGTTGTTTGACTTTCACGCTGACTTTGCTCCACGGACCAGATGTTGGAGCACAAATCAGTTTTATTGCAGTGGTTGACATTAGGATGCTAATGCAACCGTAATATTAACAAAAAGACAAAACTAACACTGAAGATCACATTCAAAGTGTGCATTGCAACAAATATACACTAGATTTGTACATTTTCAGAAGAAAACGTGAGTGCAAAACTTGGAAATGGAAGTGAGACGGTTACATTTAACAAAACAATACGTGTAATTGTACAACAAAATACGGTGAAAATTTATTTTCTTTGCAAATAAAAAATCTTTCTAATTTATAGAGAAAAAACTTAATTATATTTAACAAGTCAAACATGCATTTTCATTAAAATTGTTTTAGTAAATAAAGTATAGAGTAAAAAGTATGAATATGTATGTGTATATATATATATATATATATACTGTATATTCCAGTCTCAGTTCCTGCTCAAACCTGCGTAACAATGTAACAAATTTGCACTTTAAGTACTTTTGCAACAAATATATGCAGTGTAAAAAAAAAGTGAATTATGTTAAAGGAAAAATTAATAGTGCAGTAAAAACTGTTAAATGGTTAACTTTTAACTTATGGGGCGCCGTTTGTAAAGCGGCTCACGCTGAAAATAACAGCAACATTTTGCCACATTTAGCTTCAAACAATGTTTAAAAAACTGGTATGAATTTTTGACGGTCACTTTTTACCACATTTACAACAATATTTGTCAACTTAGAGATATTTTAAATAGTTAAATCTAAATATTAAATGTTATACCTAAATGTTAAATCTAAATGCTAAATCTAAATGCTAAATCTAAATGTTAAATCTAAATCTAAATGTTAAATCTAAATCTAAATCTAAATGTTAAATCTAAATCTTAATGTTAAATCTAAATATTAAATCTAAATCTAAATCTAAATGTTAAATCTAAATCTAAATCTAAATGTTAAATCTAAATCTAAATGTTAAATCTAAATCTTAATGTTAAATCTAAATATTAAATCTAAATCTATATGTTAAATCTAAATGTTAAATCTAAATCTTAATGTTAAATCTAAATCTTAAATCTAAATCTAAATCTAAATCTAAATGTTAAATCTAAATGTTAAATCTAAATGTTAAATCTAAATCTTAATGTTAAATCTAAATCTAAATCTAAATCTAAATGTTGAATCTAAATGTTAAATCTAAATCTAAATCTAAATGTTAAATCTAAATCTATATGTTAAATCTAAATCTTAATGTTAAATCTAAATCTTAAATCTAAATCTAAATGTTAAATCTAAATCTAAATGTTAAATCTAAATCTAAATCTAAATGTTAAATCTAAATCTTAATGTTAAATCTAAATATTAAATCTAAATCTAAATCTATATGTTAAATCTAAATGTTAAATCTAAATGTTAAATCTAAATCTTAATGTTAAATCTAAATCTTAAATCTAAATCTAAATCTAAATGTTAAATCTAAATCTAAATCTAAATGTTAAATCTAAATCTTAATGTTAAATCTAAATCTTAAATCTAAATCTAAATCTAAATCTAAATGTTAAATCTAAATCTAAATGTTAAATCTAAACCTAAATCTAAATCTAAATGTTAAATCTAAATCTTAATGTTAAATCTAAATATTAAATCTAAATCTAAATCTAAATGTTAAATCTAAATGTTAAATCTAAATCTAAATCTAAATGTTGAATCTAAATGTTTCAGGTGAAACTAAATATTTAACTAATATGCAAATTCAAAATGCCGGTAACCGGATTTAGATTCAACATTTAGACTTAGATTTAGATTTAACATTTAGATTCAACATTTAGATTTAGATTTAGATTTAACATTTAGATTCAGCATTTAGATTTAGATTTAACATTTAGATTTAGATTTAACATTTAGATTTAACATTTAGATTTAGATTTAGATTTAATATTTAGATTTAGATTTAGCATTTAGATTTAACATTTAACATTTAGGTGTACCATTTAATATTTAGATTTAACTATTTAAAGTATCTCTAAGTTGACAAATATTGTTGTAAATGTGCTAAAAAGTGACCGTCAAAAATTCATACCAGTTTTTAAATGATGTTTGAAGCTAAATGTGACAAAATGTTGCTGTTATTTTCAGCGTGAGCCGCTTTACAAACGGCGCCCCATATTAACTCACCTTATAAAAAAGTGTGGAAAAACTGAATATTACATTTAACAAGACAAAATAAGCAATTGTAGGCTACAATAAAATACTGTAAAATTATATTTTCTTTGCAAGTAAAATGTGAATTACTGGTATGCTTATTTACGGAGAAAATCTAAATATTGTCAAAACATGAACTTTTTCGATATTTTTAGTAAAGTATGAAAAAATATTACTATCATAAAAAAATCAATGCAATACTGTATATACAAAAATGCACAACAAACACTGACGATTACATTCAAAGTGTGCAATGCAGTAATATAAACCAGATTTGTACATTTTCCAAAGAAACCGCGCGTGCAAAACTCGCCACCATGTCCGAAGAGAAGCAGGAGGAGTTCCAGTTATCATTGAGGTTTGTTCATATCACTAATTCCTGACCTCACCATCATTAAAAGTGCAAGTGAAGTGTCAGGATGATGGTTTGGGACAGACTTGTTCAGATCAAGAAGAGGATGGAGTCGCCGTGGGAAACGCATTTTAATCTCATCCGATTTGTTTCCCTCAAATCCCAACCCAATATCTCCGGCTGCAGGGGGTTTGGGAGGCATCAGAGAGCTTTTGGCTTCTGAATGAGAATCTAAGGTGGATTCAACCCAATCCAAGCACATCTTTAAAAAAAATGTTTTTAAATAGGCTATATAGCCTACAGTTATTCAATATTTTTATTAAATATTAATATTTAATATTAAACTATTAGATATGTATTTTAGAATCAGAATTGTCTGCAAACGTCACATACTCATAGTCACTTTTCAATGCATTATAAAACCACTGAACTATTTACAAGTGTCAGAAATAAAACTTTGATTGCTTCATATGTAGTATTAAAAAAAGGCAAAATAAAAGTCTCAAACCTGGTCAGGAAGGCAGCTTGCATCGCACAGTTCTGCCTCCTGCGCATGATGGCTGGCTTTCACCATGAAGATTTCTTGCTTCTCACCCACACTGGAGCCAGATGATCCATGTGAATGACCTTTGACCTCATCGGGTAGGGGTAGAACAAAAGAAAGCAGTCCTTCTGGTTGAGCTCTGATCTCTCCTCGCTTGTAAAGACACTCATCACACGTGTCGCTGTAACTCGAGAAGATTCAATTCAATCCCTCTGAGCTGACGATATATATAGTATGATTTCTGACCATTTATTCAAATAAATGCTAATTCATAAGGTAAAATAAAACATTAATAACAACTAGTTTGGCTCATGCATATGTGGAGCTTGTCTGCTCAAACAAAATCCCGTAAAGATTAGGTTTTCAGTGCATTTTGGTGTGGTTGAGAATGAGATAAACCTTTAATCCAAACCCCTCCCTTTGTGAAACGCATGAAATGGTTCAGGATTTAATATTTTTGTTCAATATACAGCACCATGTGTCCCTGGAAAAGCATTTTAATACCTTCCAAAGAAAAAAAAAGAAGAAGAAGAAAAGAAGGTATTTATAAATTAAACATGAAATCTAGTTATGTATTGTTTTAGTCTATACATTTATTTTATATCTACACAATAAAACACAATTAAAAATTCCGATTATTTTATTAGTGATATTATCTTTTGTACAGTGATGTATAAATATTTCAGATGACTCAAATAAATTAAATGTATATAATATTTATATAAATATAAAATATATAAAAATAATATAAACAGTTAAATTATATAGTTTAAAAAATATAGTTACAAATGGTTTCAAAAGTGTTCCACCTGAGAAATATAATACAATAAGGTAGATATAATATATGTATATATTAATTTTACCCGAGGTATTTAATTTTTTTTAAATTCACATGGGACTTTTATTTCGAAAAAGGCATCGCATGAATCCCAGTGTCGCACTTCCTGTTATTGCTGACTTCATTTCCGTGCGTCGCATCTAGCAGAGGTGAAAGACACAATCACATTGAGCGGAGATTTGAGCTTTATTTCGGATTCAATGTCGGATTCATCAGCGAAATCTGGATTCATTCCGGCGAAGTGATCAGCGGACTTTATCGCGGAGGGACACAGAACTGAAACAAGAACGAACCGAAGCACAAAAGTGGAGGAATGCGGCGAGTAACCTCGTTTCTCACAGAAGTGAAAGAGAATTCCTACTCAAACTAATTTGAATTACGATATTAATAGTCTATGAATCATGTATTATAACATATAGGATTATTATTATAATAACTTCAGTTACAAAATCTATTACCACGAGAGCCCTATCCCCTTTAGACTACATTCATATAAGACTATTAGTCTATATCAGACTAAAAGTCTCCGTTTGTTTTTATATAATATCCATATTAGCAGATCGTGTTATATTAATAACCAGTATAATGGCAGTCGGTCAGGTTGAAACTCTACACTGGTGTCATATATGAGCTGTAGAGCTCAGGCAGGTGTTTTTAATGGGAGGCGGATTGATCTGCTCTGAGATCAGTGGGCGAATCTTGCACAGATGGCGGAGGTACCGGCTCTGGCCCGGTTGGAGTCCTTGGCCCGGTACGTTCACAAAGCAGCCAGTGAGGGGAGAGTCCTGACCCTGGCAGCCCTGCTCCTGAACCACTCCACCGTCCAGACCCGATACCTGCTGGAGTATGTGACCCAGGTGGCCGGACAGAGATCCACTCCTCTCATTATCGCAGCTCGGAACGGACATGACAAGGTGGTCCGGCTACTTTTGGACCATTACAAGGTGGACACTGAGCAGACTGGGACTGTCAGATTTGATGGGTGAGTTTGAACTGTTAAAGGGATAGTTCATTCAGAAATGAAATGAGATCTGTTATTATTTAGTTGTTCCAAACCTGTATGAGTTTCTTTCTTCTGATGAACACAAAAGAAGATATTTTTAAAGGGGTCATCGGATGCCCATTTTCCACAAGTTGGTATGATTATGTGGGGTCTTCATGTACAGTTTGTAACATACTTTGGTTAAAATTCCTCAATGGTTGTGTAAAACATCACCCATTTACCTCCTCAAAAACAGCTCTGTTTTGGTGCATGTCTCTTTAAATTATTATGAGCAACTGATAAATAATAATGAGCAACATCATATAGAGCTGGTAAGCCCCGCCCATCCGTAAAACCCCACTGGACCTCTAGGTTGAAAAATCGTCAATGCAAGTGAATGGGAGAAAATAATTATTTTCTGGTCCCGTTTGAATTGTGCCATGAATGTGAACATATGTTGTCTGTGAATTTTTTATATAATTTTTCATGTTACGAGTTTGACAGTATATTGTATGATTCTTTGGCTAGCAGTTGTGGAAAAGACATAATGAGAAAGACTACATGTCGCCTATGTGACGTCACCCCATAACACATTTTCCCTCCACTTGTCAAATCACGGTGCTAATGCTGCGATCATCTATGGAGACAGATCGAGATGCCTGTGTGTTTTGTACCCAAATGTCACCATTCAAACCAAATGGGCTGTTCTTTCTTCAGATTCCCGTCTGATGTAAAAACTAGTTGTAGTCCACAAAGTGCTCTCACACAAAGTCTAACCGTATCAAACTTCTACCCGCTAAATTGTAGCATTCTTCACACGAAAAATTATATTAAAAATTCACAGACAACATATGTTCACATTCATGGCAAAATTCAAACGGGACCAGAAAATTATTATTTTCTCACATTCACTTGCATTGACGATTTTTCAACCTAGAGGTCCAGTGGGGTTAGCGGAAGGGGCGGGACTTACCAGCTCTATTGCTCAGAAAATCCAAAATGCTTGAAAATTGAGAGTGTTTAGACTTTTTTTGAAGATTAAAAAAAAAAGGAGTGAATGGATTTTTTTCATTGTATGGTGGTTGTGTCCACATTCATTTTATATATATATAATATATATACTATATAAAAGTTAATTTTGCATCCGATGGCCCCTTTAAGAATGTTGGTAATCAAACAGTTGACGACACCCATTGAGTTCCATAGTATTTTTTTCCTACTGTGGAAGTCAATGGGTGTCGTCGACTTTTACTATAGTAGGGGTGTAACGAGACCCTCATGTCACGATTCGATACCTATCACGATACTGAACTCACGATACCATATTATTGCCATACTCCAAGACATATGATAAAAGGTTAATCTTTTTTTTTTTACTGTTGATTAAAATGCTAAATTTGGTTTTACATTGTGTGTGTAAATGAATAGGCTCGGACTTGGTGCTGGAAACCCAATGCACAGGACAATAGAGACACCAGAATGACAATATTCATGATTCTGAACCCGAAAATACAGAATTATTTTAGACGAATATATTTATATATAAGATATATTTAATTATATATTAATGTAGGACACTTTTTACTGGTAACATCAGACATTCGGCATTAGCAGGACCCACAAATATTCCCCCATTGCATTATTATACATTATATTCAACATTATATATAGTAGTTTAATGTAGTACTGACACTAAAACTCTGAAAATGTTAATTTTTTATCACAAAGTAATTTTTATTTTGGGTGAACTGTCCACGATACATATTGTAGCATTTTTGTATTGAAATATATTGTGACACGATATAGCCTATTATTACACCCCTTCTATATAGAATTATGTAAGGGATACGTTTGCTGACTGTGTATTTTCTCTATTATTACACTGCTACTTGTAGGGCTCACCCTAAGAAAATGTGCTTTTCAATATTCCCATAGTGTATGATTACAGAATGTTTTTTTATTGAACATCGATGGAACAACAGATTTGCTTAAAAATAAATCATAAAAGTGGTTTATTTGTTTAAAAATCGTATAAATCTTTTAGGTGGGCAAAGTTTGTACTATTTTCGGTTTACTTTGATAATATAATTCATTTTTGTTCAATAAAAATATAATGTCATTAAAACATATTTTAATAATACAAAATACAAGCAGAAAAAAAGTTAAGATTCTGAAAGCATTGAATGAGATCCCATAATAATTTAATAAAGCTTTACAATAGTAACAAATACATTATATTTTATTATATGATATGATTAATATAATCATTTTTAAATATCGTTTCATTATAAATATGGTGATTATCTCTAAGGTGGACACACAAACAAATATATGATATTTACCATCTGAATCTAACCATGTCATATAAAAAAATGTAAAAGTCAGTCAGATATTTATTATCATGTTAATTATTGTGCCTTCTTCCCCAAATACCATACTTTTACATTATTCTTCCCTTATTGAAAAACTGTTGCTTTAATTACCTTGAACAAAACTTTGAACCTTGAAAATCATTAACAAGACCTTTGTCTCAAAATGTAATCAATAATTATATAGATTCTCACTTGCTACATAAATCTACAACATTGAATTAAAAAAAAATATATATTAGATCAAATAAGCGCAGAATCAACTTTGCGCTGCTGTCGGTGATCGAGTCAAGGATCAGACAAATTTCCACGTGCATCTTGAAAAGCAGTTGGTAAAGTCCTCCTGTAGTCAATAATTGTATCCCTTAAAACTCTTAACTTTAAAAGATTTTTTCCTTGAAAAAAAATTCTTCATGGCGTAAAATATCTTAAATGTAACTCTACACCCTTGCCTCATTTAGTATACGCGGTGCTATGAATATGCAAATGAATGAATTCATGTGCCATCTAGTGGTTTAAAAGAGAATAGCCAAATGCGCTTATTACCCCGGTGAGCGTTTAGCCCTGTTGTACTCTATACATGAAATATTGATTTGAGCTATTGAATCTTACCAGTATATTATCCTAAAGTGTCTGCTTAGAAAAAAAATGAAATTACAGTGTACAAAACAATCGAGCTGGCAACAAAATTACAGTAATATAATATTAATACTGAAGTTCTCTGAGGTAATTTTTACAACAATCAATAATGAGACGCAAAAAAATTACCAATGAAAGAAGAGCGTGAGTCCATTGAGTGATACGAGACACATGAAAGTAGTGCCGGTTTGATGCGGAAAATTACATCCCGGAATTCCACGATTGAACAACCAAGAATCGAGTATTCCAGAAAGCGTGCTGTATATTTTAAAGTTTGCCCAATGAATTGTCATTATTTATTCACCCTCATGTTGTTCCAAACTTTTACTTTCTTCTGTGGAACATGAAACGAGCTGTTTAGCAGAATCGCTGAAACGGTGAAAGTGAATGACCAACCGACGCCTACAGTTATTTAACTGTACAAAAACCCACTAAGATTTTCCCATAGGCTTCCCAAACAAGCTCTGTGATCAACAAACGTTTATGATAGCCTGAATGCAGTCGCCTGAAGTAAAAAGCTAAAGGTACGCTATTAACGAACTACACCACAGCCCCACAAATTCACCGTCTAGCTTCTGACAACACTTTCAGTTTTTATCTAAAAACATTTTCCCAGAATGTTTGAGTTCGAATAGTTTATAAAAGCACAAGTATAAGCATAACGATGCTGTAAAAGCGGACGTGATGATTTTTAATCTCTTTGACAGCCTCTGTAATCCCACTTAGCCACTTGTTAGCAACCTCCTTTTTCTGGGTAATAATAATTGGGTAATAATAATGTATTTTATATCGTAGAATAAAACGTGAAAGTGTCTTGAGCATGTGACTTCAGGACGATGAAACTAGAAGTGCTAAAATGCTAACTCACTTCAGTGTTTTGGCCTACAAAGTAGGGCTTTGACTTTTGCCCAAAAATCATATTCGAAGTTTGTTTATTTATTAATAATATTTTGACCATTAAATGCCTTCAGTAAGACCCCGATCCCTCCCCCTCCTCCTCTTCCAGCTTGCCGGGATGTAGTGTTGACAGGTGGGCTCTCATGTTGCTGGTCGTAGCGTGGTGTGTGAGTTTGGTCCTACATATTTTACACATCACTTTGTCCTTACTCGTGATTTTTCCCTGTTTCTTTGGGAACCCAAAGTAGCGCCACACGTTGCTTTTCAAATTGTCAGGAGTGTAGATTTCGAAATCCTCGTCAGGTGTGTTTGTTGTAGGCGTTGGCGCGGCCATTGTTTTGGTATACAAAATAGGCGCTAACCAGGATGCTAACGCCACCTACCGGAGCCCAGATGACCAATAATAGCCTTGCTAATGAGCTCGCGATTCACAACTTCACCAGGCGTGAAAAAGCCTCGGAATCTGAATTGAAAACAACGTTTACAAGCAAACGCATTTACAAAAAATAATGCCAATAACATTAAAGGCTGCCTAATATTCGTTCGAATATCATTATTTTTTTTAATATTCGAATTATATTCGAATAACGGTATCGAATAACTACAAAGTGATGTCATACCTGCACAACTCTATTGCTAACGTGTCTTTCACTCTTACAGGTATATTATCGATGGCGCCACGGCTCTTTGGTGTGCAGCCGGCGCTGGTCATTTCGAGGTGGTGCGTTTGCTAGTTTCCCATGGCGCTAACGTGAACCACACCACCCTCACCAACTCCACCCCCCTCAGGGCTGCGTGCTTCGACGGCCGGCTGGACATCGTACGCTACCTTGTGGAGCACAAGGCCGACATCAGCATCGCTAACAAATACGACAACACTTGTTTGATGATCGCCGCCTATAAGGGCCATGGCGATGTTGTTTACTTCCTACTGGAGCGTGGCGCTAATCCCAATGCTAAAGCTCACTGTGGAGCCACCGCGTTGCATTTTGCCGCCGAAGCCGGGCATCTGGACATCGTTAAGGAGCTTGTGCGATGCAAAGCGGCTATGGTGGTTAACGGGCACGGCATGACGCCGCTAAAAGTGGCGGCGGAAAGCTGCAAAGCGGATGTGGTAGAGCTGCTACTTTCCCACGCGGATTGCGACGCGCACAACCGAATTGAAGCGTTAGAGCTTCTTGGAGCGTCTTTCGCTAACGACCGTGAGAATTACGACATTCTTAAGACTTACCACTACTTGTACCTTGCCATGCTGGAAAGGTTTCGTGATCCGCAGAACGTCATCGCTAAAGAGTGGCTTTCGCCTGTTGAGGCGTACGGAGGGAGGACCGAATGCCGGGCGTTGCAAGAGTTGGAGGCCATTCGGCACGACAGGGATGCGCTGCACATGGAAGGCCTGATGATTCGTGAGCGAATTCTGGGTTCAGATAACATCGACGTTTCGCATCCCATTATATACCGCGGCGCTGTCTATGCCGACAACATGGAGTTCGATCAGTGCATCAAGCTGTGGCTTCACGCGTTGTACCTACGCCAGCAAGGAAACCGCAACACCCACAAAGACCTTTTGAGGTTTGCGCAAGTGTTCTCGCAAATGGTGCACTTGAAAGAGCCGGTTCGCGCGTCAGACGTGGAGCACGTTTTGCGCGCGAGCGTCCTTGAGATCCGCCGCAGCATCTCGCGAATGCAAACCGCTACGGAAGCAGAGTTACCGGCGGCCAACGACAACTACGAATCTAACGTGTTCACCTTCCTCTACTTGGTTTGCATCTCCACCAAAACGCAGTGCGGCGAAGAGGAACGAGCGCGGATAAACAAACAGATCTATGACTTAATACGCCTGGATCCGCGTTCCCGCGAGGGCTCGTCGCTTTTGCACTTAGCGGCGAGCTCAGGTACGCCCGTAGACGACTTCCACACCAACGACGTTTGCAGTTTTCCTAACGCGCAAGTTACCAAGCTGCTCATAGACTGTGGCGCTCAAGTGAACGCCGTGGACAATGAAGGAAACAGTCCTCTGCATCTCATCGTACAATACAACCGCCCCATTAGCGACTTTCTGACCCTCCACGCCATCATCATTAGCCTCGTCGAAGCAGGTGCTCATACGGACATGACCAACAAGCAAAAGAAGACCCCTCTTGACAAGAGCACAACGGGCGTTTCTGAAATCCTTCTGAAGACGCAAATGAAGATGAGTCTGAAATGCCTGGCGGCTCGTGCCGTACAGCAACATCACATCTTGTATCGGGACCAGATTCCCAAAAGCCTGGAGGAGTTTGTTGAATATCACTGACCTGTACTTTTAGATTGCCATCAAATCTGGTTTAATGCTTTCGGAGATTAATTTAACTTGTGAAACGACGCTGAAGACTCTTGATTTGACCTTGTTTACGTACTCAGCACGGATTATAAGTCTATAATATGTCCCTAATTTACTTGTCAAACCATTTGGGAGATGTTAAATCTGACTGCTGCATTTTATCCCAAAGTAACTGGGGTCTCCGGTTTCATCCTGGTTCTTTTTTTTTAACAAATCAAAGAGGGTGTTGATGCTGATGGATAAAGACTCTTATTTTGAAAATGTCTTCTTTTGATGAACAGCATTTTTATTATGTTGAACTTTAGTCGTCATGACAATGTGAACAGCTCTTTTTTTTAATAAGCTGCTCTTTTGTCAACCTTTTCAGATTTGTTTGGTTTTCTTAACATATTTTATAAAAGGTTTATTTAAAACAGAGTCTAACATGTCTATTTTATAAGGAATCAATAGCCGAGTGTTGATATCCTAAAGCTGAACTTCGTGCCAGGCGATTTCTTTTATTTGAATATTAAAATGTGCCTGTAACCAGAAGTTGGACATTTATAATTATTATTTTTAATGTAACTCTTTTTATTATTATGGCTTTTTTTTTTCTTTTTTTTTTTAACACAACGCCACTGTAAAGCCAATTAGCAAGTCTGTAATTCTGACTTGCGTTAATGAACATTTGCTGGAGCTCTTTTGGAGTAACGGGGCCTTATTCTGGAAGGTGCTGTTGTGTGAGTGTGTGAGAAGCATATCTTCCCTCTTTTATCTCGTGTGTGTGTGTGTGTGTTTGAGTGCTTGAATGTGGCCGAATCTGAATGTGGAGGTTTTTAACCCTCTGGGTTTGCACCATGTTTTATTCTTTAATTACTGGGGATTGTCCAACGTGTTTTTATTTCCAAACCAAGTTAAATAAGATTAAAAACATCAATTGAAGATGCATGTCAGGTTCTGTGCTTCTTTTGTCTTTGAGTTTGTGATTTTTAAGAAGGGTTTGCAAAATTCTCTTAGGGGCCGTTTTCACGACACCATTTTCAACTAAAATGGAAAACTTTTTATGCGTTTTGGCCGTTCATTGACACGACAACGGTGTTTTGTGGGCCTGAAAACGCTAACTTTTGTAAAAAAAATTTGTCCGATACCCGATAATTCTTTATATTTGAAAGCCGATAACCGATATATTGGCCGATTAATCTAAATCAAATTTTTATATAATTTTTGAGAGCCTGATTACGAAAACAAAAGTCTCACCATTGACATCCATGTCCCAAACACACGATTAAAATAATGTTCTCATTATGATTTTATGTAGCCGATATGACAGACTTGCGCTGCACATTTTGCACTAAACTTTATTTTCCTTTTTTGAAGTGATTCCAATCATATTTCAAGCAATTCAAAACCATCATGTTGATCAGTTCGCATCTGAAGTGTCTCAGCTGAAGGAAATAATACATTATTTATCGGCTTTAATATTTCGGCCAAACATTAAAATTAACATATATCCGCCGATACCGATATGGTGGCCAGTAAATCATGCATCGCTAGAGATACCATTATCGTAATTGTAAACTACAAAAACGCGAATGCATTACGTTTTAAGTCTGTTTCATTACAAAGTGACATCGCCATCTACTGGCCTGGCAGCAGAATACACCGTTTTTAATCGTTTTCACGGATCAGTGTGAACGGGGATCGTTTTGACAGCGTTGTCGTCTGTATGTAAAGTAAAAACTTTTCTGTTTTTAGTACATTGTTGTCGTGTAAACAGTGTTGGGAAGGTTACTTTGGAAATGTAATGGGTTACATATTACAAGTTACCCTATTTAAAATGTAGTGTAACTATTTTAATTACTTTATTAATGTAACTGATTACTTTTTGATTCATTTCCAGCACCTTTAGTCTTCGTGTCAGACACACACCTATTGATTCTTTTTTCTGAATGTTTTCAACATGTTAGAAAAAGTGATAAACTCTTAAATAACACAAATGCAACTATGGGAGTGATGTAGCAAGCAAAATATTTTAACTTTTATGTTTTGTAATATTTACAGATGTAGGCACTGTTCATATTAGTGTATAAAACTAATTCTGTTCTGGTCTGATTTCAAAAACAAAGATTTAAGTGTTTTAAATTGATGATTTTTAATTTATTCAGTGGATCAATAAAAAAAACAACAACACATGAACATTCGGCTGTCATCTACATGCAATAAAATGCCAACATAAGTGACAACAGTTGAAACAAGTGACCGTAGATTCACCACGGTGTTATACTGTGAAAGCTGTAAAGCCATGTCATAAGAAAAAATACAGTCCGATTGAGTGACTATGTTCAGAACCGCATACCACCACACTTACTTATTTCTGCAGTATACCATGATCACCTACATTTGCATAATGCACAAAATAAAGTATTACTGCAATGCAATACATTAACAACTCTTTTCTGACAGACTGTTAGTCTGATTTTAAATGCAAAATAACTTAAGGAAGACAGTACTGTTGAAATGGTTTATAATGCATAGGCTACTATTTCACTAATAACCATTAGTATAGTGTGTTTATAAGTAGTAAACTAGTATTGCGTTCTGAACACAGCCACTGTTATTCGAGACAGTGATCATAAAGTGTCTAAGGGTAGTTGAGATGTCAGATGATTTATTTATTTATTTCTATAATATTTGTCTACTTGTTAGACATTTAAATGTTAATGGAGAGAATACATGGAATATTGAACTTTTTTGTAATTTTTTTAAAATGTCTAAAATACTCATCACACTACAGTAACATTTATAGAACAGCAAAAACCTTTTAGAATTTGAAGTAAATTTACAGTAAAAAAATAAAAGTAAAAAATTTAATTATTGCAAATAAAAGGTGAAAAACTGGTTACAGCACATAAAATGTTTTTCCCATTAATTTTATTATTTCAACTACCCTTAAGCACTTTTACCAATTTCAAATGATAGAAAACCCCCACAGAAATACAAATGGAATACTTTCAATTCCAGCTGCAAAAAACTCGAACTATATAAAAATTATACATCATGAAAAGATGTAAGTGACAACAAAAAGTGCAAGATATTAATAATTTTATGGTTAAATATTTGTATTGCATTATATTGCTGAACTTTTTCATATTTACATATTTCAAGTTCAAAATTCTTTACAATGTGCAAGTGCATCAGCTTGAATCTACGCTGCGGCAAAAAAGTCGGTTCCGTGATCTGAGGTTTGTTTCACGACACACAAACATTTCATCAGTACCAAAACCTGGAGTCTATTCATTAGTGTTTGTTTTTTCGTTGACTAGTTATTTCCTAAGGAAGCTCGTTTCCGCCACAGAATAAAACATTTTAAAAGATAACTGCGAATTTTTATCTCACAATTGTGACTTTATAACACGCAATTGTGACTTTATAACACAATTGCGACTTTATATCTCACAATTCTGACTTTATATCACACAATTCACACAATTGTGACTTTATAACACGCAATTCTGACTTTATATCACACAATTCTGACTTTATATCACACAATTGCGACTTTATATCACACAATTCTGACTTTATATCACACAATTCACACAATTGTGACTTTATAACACGCAATTCTGACTTTATATCACGCAATTCTGACTTTATATCACACAATTCTGACTTTGTAACACAATTGTGACTTTATATCAAGCAATTCCGACTTTATAACACGCAATTCTGACTTTATAATACACAACTGTGAGAAAAAAACGTTTTTTTATTTTTAATCTTTGGCAGAAACAAGCTTCCATACTTTCCATCTCTTTCTCTTTTGACCTGGATTTCAAAGTCTCACACTAAAGCTTCAGCCTCTTCTCTTCACATATTCTTGTCTTAATTGGCAGCACAAAGCGAGCTGATTGGTCAGACTGCAAGGCGGGCGTGGCAGTGCTCGAGAGCAGCTGATTGGCTGACGCACACCGTGTCTGGAGAATCCCTGAGTGATTGGCTGAGGAGGTTGCCGTGCGGTTACCGATCCTCTGCTGTCTTCTCATTGGTTGCCGTGCGGTTACCGATCCTCTGCTGTCTTCTCATTGGTCGCCTGCTCTTCCTTCTTTCTCTTTTGCCTGTGGAAGAATCCAAGCTGAGGATGAAAGAAAAACAGTGATTTGTTTTAGTGGAAGCATCCCAGGAGATTTAAACTCTAACAAACCCTAAAATACATGTTTGTTATTATGTAAATATGTGACCCTGGACCACAAAACCAGTCACAAGTCGCACAGGTATATTTGTGGCAATAGCAAACAATACATTGTATGGGTCAAAATTATAGATTTCAGGATATTAAGTAAATATCATATTAAATAAAGATATTTTGTAAATTTCCTACGTAAATATATATAAAAAATATATTTTTGTGAGTGAATGCAGCAATATTGCGAACATAAATTGACAACTTTAAAACGATTTTCTCAATGTTTAGATTTTTTTGTACCCTCAGATTCCAGATTTTCAAATCTCGGCCAAATATTGTTCTGTCATAACAAACCATACATCAATGGAAAGCTTATTTATTCTTTCACATGGTGTATCAATAAAAAAATTGACCCTTGTGACTGGTTTTGTGGTCCAGGGTCACATATGTAAATTAGGTTCTACTTAATCTAATCGAGACGGGAATGGCAACATATGGAAGGAATTTAGGATTGGCTCATTTCCGTGGGTAACTCTGAATAAAATCCATCCCAAACCTTCCAGAGTGCCAGTACCAGCAGGGCCAGAAGCTGTAGTCCTCCCAGAGTACTTCCAATAATCACCCAGATGGGAATTCTGTATTCGTCCTCCTTCCTAATCTCCAGGATTATCTACAGAACCAGAATACGAAACATTAGAGTCAAATTCTCAGAGGAATTAGATGTACAAGATTTGGCCTCATATATGTGAGGATGTTAAGTTACACTCTTTTGCACCGGGTTATCCGGTAAAAAGCATGATAGCCATTTGCATTCTTAACCAGAAGGGGGCAGCATGACATATGAGTGATTTTCCAGAAGAGTTTGTTCATTTTCCACCTGCTTACACTTTTATAAATAAAGGTTCTTTATTGGCATCGATGGTTCCGATGGAACCTTTAACATTCCATTCCATTCCAGGTTCTTTATAGTGGAAAAAGAGGTTCTTTAGATCATTCACTTTTCACTGAAAGGGTCTTTGGGGGAGCTAAAAAATGGTTGTGAAAACCCAATATTAGAATATTTTTTTCAAGAGTGTATCAGAAAGGTATGGAAGTTTGTTTCCGCCACAGAATAAAAAATTAAGATAATTGTGACTGTTAATCTCATAATTCTGACTTTTTTTCTCAAAATTGTGAGTTTACATCTCGCAATTCTGACTTTTTTTCTCAGTAATGCGTGATATAAAGCAGCAATTGTGTGTTATAAAGTGAGAATTGTGAGATATAAACTCGCAATTGCGATAAATAAATAAACTTCTCAGAATTGCATGTTTATATCTCACAATTCTCACTTTATAACACAATTGCGAGTAATAAAGTCAAAATTGCATGATATAAACTAAAGTCACATTTGCGATTTATAAAGTCAGAATTGCGAGATAAACTCAATTCTGAGTAATAAACTCACAAGTCAATCTTTTTTTCCTTAGAATTGGACATAACTCACAATTGTGAGTTTACATCTCGCAATTCTGACTTAATATCACGCAATTCTGACTTTATATCACGCAATTCTGACTTAATATCACGCAATTCTGACTTTATATCACGCAATTCTGACTTTATATCTCGCAATTCTGACTTAATATCACGCAATTCTGACTTAATATCACGCAATTCTGACTTAATATCACGCAATTCTGACTTAATATCACGCAATTCTGACTTTATATCTCGCAATTCTGACTTTATATCACGCAATTCTGACTTTATATCTCGCAATTCTGACTTTATATCTCGCAATTCTGACTTTATATCACACAATTCTGACTTTATATCTCACAATTCTGACTTTATAACACGCAATTCTGACTTTATATCTCGCAATTCTGACTTTATATCACACAATTCTGACTTTATATCTCGCAATTCTGACTTTATAACACGCAATTCTGACTTTATATCTCGCAATTCTGACTTTATATCTCGCAATTCTGACTTTATATCTCGCAATTCTGACTTTATATCACACAATTCTGACTTTATATCTCGCAATTCTGACTTTATATCACACAATTCTGACTTTATATCTCGCAATTCTGACTTTATATCTCGCAATTCTGACTTTATATCTCGCAATTCTGACTTTATATCACGCAATTCTGACTTAATATCACGCAATTCTGACTTAATATCACGCAATTCTGACTTTATATCTCGCAATTCTGACTTTATATCACGCAATTCTGACTTTATATCTCGCAATTCTGACTTTATATCTCGCAATTCTGACTTTATATCACACAATTCTGACTTTATATCTCGCAATTCTGACTTTATATCTCGCAATTCTGACTTTATATCTCGCAATTCTGACTTTATATCACACAATTCTGACTTTATATCACGCAATTCTGATAAAAGTCGCAATTATCTTTTAAAATGTTTTATTCTGTGGCGGAAACAAGCTTCCATAGAAAGGCCTCATTTGTGTTGAACAAAACGCACAAACACTTCAAGGAAAAAACCCACAATACTTTCTGTAAACAACTGCTCTTTCTTTCTCATTACAACCCTACATATGCACAAGCAAACGTAATAAAGCGAGCTCAAATGCATAATTTCATTTCATATCCATGGGTTTTCCAGCGTACTCACATGTCTCATGGGCCTTTCCTCATGGAGGAACATCGGACTGGAGGGGCTCAACTCAACGGCTCCCGTCATTACCAGATCTAACCGCTTAAATCTCACCTGAGGAATGAGACGAAAGCAAAAAACAGCTCATTAAGAGTCAGAACCACTTCCAAATGTCTGCGCAACAACTGTCTGATTCAATACTGATTCAATTCCGATTCAAAACCATTGCTTACACTACATTTTGATGGTCCACAATGAAAAACCATAAGTTGACATTTCCATAATTCCCTGTGTGACACTTTACATTTAATGTTTTTTCATTGAAATAACTAGTCAAGTTCTGTAGATTAGGGTCTTATGTTATGCTGTTAAATGAATGTTTATTGCATTATATTAGTGTCATGTGTGTGTAACATTAGTATTTACTTCAGCTTGTGGAAAAGCTAGTTATGCTGACTTTGATTGATCATGCTACTTTCTCTTTATCATCTGGATTTATAAGGTGACTGTCAGTATTACATATTAATAATTTAATATACCATTGGGTATATTGATATTATTTCAGTTAAAGAAATAATATGTTTAAGTTAAATCTGTAAAACTTAAACCTTATTTTTTTACGGTAAAGTTCTGCCAACCAAAACAGTCTCCCAGGTTGAAGCCATATGATCAGGTTTAGTTTGCTGGTAAACATCAGGATTTCCAGCAGGGTTAAACATAAAATACTCACGGCTAATAAAGCGTGAAGATTGAGCCATCCTGTTGCGCTGATGCTAACGTCTCCTTGGGGAAGCAGGTTGATTCTACATTGCGCAAGTAATGCATCGCTGGTGGATGCGTTCTGTGCACAGAAATCACACAATATGAATGACATTAAACAGGCCATGTTGTTTTTAGTCTCTACCAGAGCCATAGAGAGAAAGAGTTGCGACACTCTTTGATGTCGCCGCTATGGCTGTCACGTGGTTCATGTAAGCCCCAATAGTTCCAAAACATACGCTGGCTGTCATGTTCTTCTATGGGACAGACAGCAGCGATTGCATTATTGAACGGTAAATATAAAATAAAACACACACCCAAGTACTTTTTCAGCTGTTATTGCATTATTGCATTTTGTTAATGTCAGTTTTGCATTTGGAGAGGCAACATTTCACTAGAATGTACATTTCCTGAAGAAAATGTGAGTGGTGCTTGCAGTGGCAAAACTCGCCACTCGGTTGCTAGAGTGTGGTACATGATTGCATATGAGCCAACAAACATGTCTGTACGATGTTCTGGTACAAATGAAGACCAGTATAAGCATCGCAAAGGGCCTCTGATACAATATAGACGGCTGAGTTTGAGTGGTGAATGCTGCGCGTCGAGTTGTTCTAGAGGTAACGTATAGTTTCTGAAATATCGACCTCTTTTGAATTGTCAACATGTCATTTGTACATGCACAGCTTAATTATTTATATTTTATGTTGGTTTCAACCAATTTTCAAGCACTGCCTGCTAGCTAGTTAGCTAGCGCTAACTCAGCCAACACGTCACATAATGAAAAGTTAGTATATCCCAAAAATTCTATTAAATAAAAATTGCTATAAAGGTGGTAGCGATTCATTACCGAACTAAGATGCTACCTTCACAGCTGGCGAAGTCGCGCTAGCTAACTAGCAAGCAGGCAACGCTAGAAAATTGGTTGAAACAACCAAGATAAAATATAAATAATTACGCTGTGCATGTACAAATGAAGACCAGTATAAGCATCGCAAAGGGCTTCTGATACAATATAGACAGTTGACAATTCAAAAGAGGTCGATATTTCAGCAACTTTCCTCTGGAACAACTCGACGCGCAGCAATGTAAGTGAATGGTGTCCAATGCCCAAATGACAGTGTTTGGAACTAATCCGATCTTCAAATCCCGGAAGTAGGCGGTTAAAAGCGCCGCCATTTTTTACAACGGAGGTCTATGGGAGTGTCGCAACTCTTTCTCTCTGTGGCTCTAGGCTCTCCTAGAACAGGTTTTCCTGCTTGAATGTAGTGTGTTGTGATTGGTCGAGCGCTTCGTATAACCGAGGGGCCCGTCCCTTACCATAACCGCCAGTTTAACACACTACTAACTAACTCAACCAGGCCCCGCCCCTTTATTCTGCGTATTAATTATTTAAATGAGGAATATTGTGACGTGTTCGTTCCCGGAAGAAACTCAAGACTACAATGAGTTCAGAAACACTGACACTGATATAGAGAAGAACTTTTTCATGCTCAAACAGCAACATTATACACTAAAGACAGATGATCATGGGGGAAAAAAGCATAATGAGTCCCTTTTAAAACAGCTTTGATCACGTCACACTTGGAAATTGAATGTGCCAGAGAGGAAACTGCTAAAGGAGTGAATCACTTCCAATTTGGAGCACATATAGACTGCAAACAAATGGTCTTGTTATCTCTAGCCAGCTGAATATGATGAAGCAGGTCGGGTGGTTTGTTTTCATCAAGCTTTATCACTTCTGCATTCTGTTGCTTTGTTTCCCGGCAGATGGATGCAGTTAGTCCATCGCAAAACTTTTGCAGAAGTTTGGACGATGTGTAAAAAGAGCAAAGTTTACCATGTGCGGGTTGAGAGAGAGGTCTTCCTGCGAGGAAGAGCCGGCGGTGATGACACGTGGAACATTGCAGTGCGATCCAGCCATCTGAGACGAGCAAACAGAGTCTCAAACACACGCCAAAAGCCTTTCATGATAATAAAACAGATGAGGATTTACACAAGAACACCTCTTACTAAAACAGAACTACTGATTGAACTCATGCTATTCCAACTCAAATAAACTGGATAAACCGATCACTTGCATTATGAAACAGGCAAAATAAGAAGCTCTGGAAGCAGTTAAAGGATTTGTTTACTAAAATAACGACAATTTTCAGTTTCAGATTAACATGCACTGCGAATGATTTTCTTACTCAGTATTTTTTCTTGTTTTTCAGTAAATATCGAAATATTCTAAATCAAGATACATTTACTTGAGAAGCTAAATGACTTAAGTTATAAGTATTGTTTTCTGAAAACATTGTCAAAATTAAGTGACTTTATGCTTAAAACAAGAACAAATATCTGCCAAAAAACAGTTTTTCCTTTGAATTATATTGATTTATTTTTCCTGTTTTATACAGAAACTTATTTTCGCCACGTAATAAAAAAATAAAAAAGGTAATTGCCTCTTTTTATCTCACAATTCTGACTTTTTTCCTCGCAATTATAAGTTTATACTTTACAATTCTGAGAAAAAAGTCTGAATTGTGAGTTACACACTCGTAATTGCAAAAAATAAAGTCAGAATGGCGAGATATAAATTAGGAATTGCTGAAAATAAAGTCTGAATTTCGAGATATAAACTCGTAGATGCGAAAAAATAAAGTCAGAGCTGCAAGATTTAAACTCAGAATTGAGGAAGTTGCGAAGTATAAACTTGTAATTACGGAAAATAAAAGTAAGAGTTGCGAGATATAAACTCGAAATTGCGAAAAATAAAGTCAGAGTTGCGAGATATAAACTCGTCATTGCAAAAAAATAAAGTCAGAGTTGCGAGAGATAAACTCGTAATTGCAAAAAAATAAAGTCAGAGTTGCGAGATATAAACTCGTAATTGTGAAAAATAAAGCCAGAGTTGCGAGATAAACTCGTAATTGCGAAAAATAAAGTCACAGTTGCGAGAGATGAACTCGTAATTGCGAAAAATAAAGTCAGAGTTGCGAGATACAAACTCGTAATTGCGAAAAATAAAGTCAGAGTTGCGAGAGATAAACTCGTAATTGTGAAAAATAAAGCCAGAGTTGCGAGAGATAAACTCGAAATTGTGAAAAATAAAGTCACAGTTGCGAGAGATGAACTCGTAATTGCGAAAAATAAAGTCAGAGTTGCGAGATATAAACTCGTAATTGCGAAAAATAAACAGAGTTGCAAGATATAAACTTTTAATTGCGAAAAATAAAGTCAGAGTTGCGAGATATAAACTCGAAATTGCGAAAAATAAAGTCATAGTTGCGAGATATAAACTCATAATTGCGAAAAATAAAGTCAGAGTTGCGAGAGATAAACTCGTAATTGCGAAAAAATAAAGTCAGAGTTGCGAGAGATAAACTCGTAATTGCGAAAAAATAAAGTCATAGTTGCGAGATATAAACTCGGAATTGAGGAAAAATAAAGTCAGAGTTGCGAGATATAAACTCATAATTGTGTAAAATAAAGTCAGAGTTGCGAAAAAATTCGCAACTCACAAATTCGAGAGATAAACTCGAAATTGCGAAAAAATTAAGTCAGAGTTGCGAGATATAAACTCATAATTGCAAAAAATAAAGTCAGAGTAGCGAGAGATAAACACGTAATTGCGAAAAATAAAGTCAGAGTTGTGAGATATAAACTTGTAATTGCGAAAAATAAAGTCACAGTTGCGAGAGATAAACTCGAAATTGCGAAAAATAAAGTCATAGTTGCGAGAGATAAACTCGTCATTGCAAAAAATAAAGTCAGAGTTGCGAGAGATAAACTCGTAATTGCGAAAAATAAAGTCAGAGTTGCGAGATATAAACTTGTAATTGCGAAAAATAAAGTCAGAGTTGCGAGAGATAAACTCGTAATTGCGAAAAAATAAAGTCATAGTTGCGAGATATAAACTCGGAATTGAGGAAAAATAAAGTCAGAGTTGCGAGATATAAACTCATAATTGTGTAAAATAAAGTCAGAGTTGCGAAAAAATTCGCAACTCGCAAATTCGAGAGATAAACTCGAAATTGCGAAAAAATTAAGTCAGAGTTGCGAGATATAAACTCATAATTGCAAAAAATAAAGTCAGAGTTGCGAGAGATAAACTCGTAATTGCGAAAAATAAAGTCAGAGTTGTGAGATATAAACTTGTAATTGCGAAAAATAAAGTCACAGTTGCGAGAGATAAACTCGAAATTGCGAAAAATAAAGTCATAGTTGCGAGAGATAAACTCGTCATTGCAAAAAATAAAGTCAGAGTTGCGAGAGATAAACTCGTAATTGCGAAAAATAAAGTCAGAGTTGCGAGATATAAACTTGTAATTGCGAAAAATAAAGTCAGATTTGCGAGAGATGAACTCGGCATTGCAAAAAATATAGTCAGAATTGCGAGAGATAAACTCTTAATTGCAAAAAATAAAGTCAGAATTGCGAGATATAAACTCGTAATTGCGAAAAATAAAGTCAGAGTTGCGAGATATAAATTCATAATTGCGAAAAAATAAAGTCACAGTTGCAAGAGATAAATTCATAATTGCGAAAAAATAAAGTCACAGTTGCGAGAGATAAATTCATAATTGCGAAAAAATAAAGTCACAGTTGCGAGATTTGTAGTTTAAGATTGAAAGTCAGTGATGGAAAAATACGTAAATATAAATAAGTGAACTAAAAATGCACCTGATCGATATCCAAGTCTGAGAGGTGCACGAGAGTGTTTGTTTTTCTGGTCACACTGAAGACGTTTAACGTGAAGAGAAGCTCAGATATAGGGAAGAGGCCAAGATTCTGGATCTGCAAAACAAACAGGTTCTGTTTTAGCAGAGACATCTTAAGACGTCCACTGGAAATATTGATTTTGTTCAAAAGCACAGATAGGCAGTTCTCTGATTCATTATGAAGAATGGTTTGGATGTGGCGAGCCCACCTGATAAGAGAGGTTGAAGGCCGGTCCGGTCCCAACAGGGACGCTCTGGGAAAGCTCAGGTTTGATCTCAAAACGGGACGCACTGGAATCTCTGAAAGAAAGAGACTGTCCTGACTCACAGTATGAATGATTCAATAGAAAAAAAAACATGGTAACACCTTACAATAAGGTCTTATTAGTTAATGCATTAGCTAACATTATAACTAACAATGAGCAATACATTTGTTACAGTATTTATTATTATCTTTTTTAACATTAGTTCATAAAAATACAACTGTTTATTCTTAGTTCATGTTATCTCAGGACCATGTGTCGATTTTAATAATATACTAGTAAATGTTAAAATTAACATTAACTGAGATGCTTTAGAAGTTCGTTGATGTTGACTAATGTTAACAAATAAAACAGTATTTTAAAGTGTTACCGTAATATTTCTGGGTGAATCTAACAAAACCTGTCAAGAACATGTCTGGGTCATATTTCACCTCAAAATCAAAATTAAAATCTAAAAACATTTTGCATGAAAAAATGCTTTATTTTGTCCTGTTTTTGGACCTTTAAGATTTTTTTTTATTCACATTTTTAATAGATCCAAGGCCTTAACTACAGTTTAAATCAGCTATTTTTTCCCATTGCTATAATGATAATTCATTAAAAAAAAAAAAGATAAAAAAAAAAGATACTTCGATTACTTACACAACTGACTTACTTTTTCTTACGCTAAATATAGTTACTTGATTTTTAAAGATTTCTTTGTGAGATTCACTTGTACTATGTTACCTTGTGAAGAGAATATCAGCCTCATATTTCAGACTGTGATAAATGTCATTAATGTTGTCCTCTGGAAACATCTCTTCACCTTCACTGGAATGAAACAAACAGAGCACTCTTAGATTCAACTCAACAAAAGTGTTTGATTGCTAACACCAATTTAATCTATATTCATGTTGCTCATCAATAAAAAATATCCTCATGAGATTCTCATTGGTTCAAAGGTCATGACCTCACCTGGAGACCCTCAGGCTGATCTGGACGTAGTTCAAGAAGACAGATCTGCTGAACTCAAACTCCAGGCGAAAATATAACTGGATAAATGAAAGAAAACGTCAACGAATGACAACAAAGAAGCGAAACCGAACACAGAACACAACAAAAGGACATACTGTGCTTCTATTCTACAGTAATTTATGGTTTCTGCATTACTCATCGTCGTCTAATTGGCCGTACCGGCGTTGATTAATGGCATTGCTTTGTACCGGATTTGAACAGAAGGTGCATTGAATTTCCATCCGGCCCCAGAGACACGAGGGGAATTCGAGTAATAGGACGAAGAGTCTGGGTCGACGCCAGCCCAAACTAAACAACCACAGAACATACCTGAGGAACAATCCCACTGAGAGAAAGAGACGCATGGCGTACGAGAATCAGACCTTCGGTAAGTGGAAAATGAGCAGAGAAATGATGATATATCTGCCCCATTCTGACAGGCATAAACAAACATCTGCATATCACGGGTTTTTACGTGACGAGTTTTCCGTTCTGCGGGTTCTGTCGATGTCAGGAGGATTACAGACATGTTTTCAACAACCCCGGGCTTCTGTTTTGCTGCAGATTGACTCCAATATGTTCTCTCAAATCGGAACATGTGATGTTTGTTTTTCCAAGCAATCGAGCGGTAGGATTATTCTGACCACATCTTTATTTACTAAAAAGAACCAAAGCATGTTTTTGGAAACGCTACAATACCATGGAGTGTGGAAATGTATGACATTTTCTATAAAGCACCATGTTAATATCATGCCATTTGCAAAAGGAAATGGTTAACTGAAGGTAATGCCATCACTAAACCATGTGATCACTGACTGATCAATGTTCAGACAGGTTCCAGGCTTCTCACCTGAGTGTGTGACCTCATAAACGGCGCGCTGACGTTGCATGTCCGGTAGAGGCTCGTATCATCAGAGTTCAGGCACTCGATTGCAATGTCTGAAGGTGCCTAAAAAACATTAAAAAACAACTAATTTTTATTTTCAAACCAATACACTTCTGCTGAGAAAAGCCCTCAAATAAAGATCGTTCCAAGATGAGCACATCAACACATATAGTCAATCTATTGACTTTAGAAGTGGGTTACACTTTATTTGATGGTCCACTTTAGACAGTCTACTAAGTTGTAGAAATGTAAAATGTATATTCAAAATGTCCAAGACTTAAAGTCGGCATGAAATCAAATTTGACAAATCTTCTTTTTATATGTAATGTTGTAGTGTTTATTATAAATGATTTATCTGTACACTTCATAATTTTTTTTAAATTCATGTACCCTTTTAATCTTTAATCAAATACATTACCCTTCCCTCCCCCCTCGAAACGACCTCTCTTCTCTTTCGGTCACGTGCCATGGCGAAAGGGTGCGGCCAGAGCCGATGAGGGTGCGGCTATCGGTGTTTGTCTCGTTTCGCGGGAGGCTCATATAAAAATGGGCTGATTCCTGCCTGAAAATTTAGCTACTCGTCTTCGTTCTCGTCGCCGGGCTCCTCAATAAAAAATCCTTCATGGGAGGGTAACGGTGGGGGAGTCCGGTGGAGAGAAATCCTCCACAACTGAATGTAAACTGGCATTCAAATCTGCCTCCATTTTGTTTGCAACGCCCAACCTCCAACGATCCAATCAATTCCCGATGGACGAAATCAAGCCCCGCTCTACATTTTTTTCTAATTTCAGAAGCCGTTTCACTCGGATATACATCACAACAAGGAAAAAATGACAATCTCAACTTCCGTTTCATGCCGACTTTAAGATTTTATTCATTTCCATTATTTTCCAGGTCTAGAAATCACACTTTTTAAAAGCCCTCATATATTCAGGTTGTCAACAATCATGGGAACCCTGGTTCCTAAATAAAAATGGCAGTTGTTAGGGAAAAGAATTAAAGGTGCAGTAAGCGATTTTTGAGAAACGCTGTTGAAAGTAGATTGGACCGAGCAGCACAAAACTTGTAGCCAATCAGTAGTAGGGGGCGTGTCCACTCATGATGGGGGAGGAGAGAGTGAGCCAATCAGCGTAGGGGGCGTGTCCACCCATGATGGGGGAAGAGAGAGTGAGCCAATTAGCACTAGGGGGTGTGTTCACTCATGATGGGGGAGGAGAGAATGAGCCAATCAGCAGTAAGGGGGCGTGTCCACTCATAATGGGGGAGGAGAGAGTGAGCCTATCAGCAGTATATCACTGGAAAAAGAAGGAAAATGGACGCAGAGGTTGCGTTGCTTCTGCTCCATATGTGAGTAACATTAGTTTTGCTTAGTTTCACAGAACCAAGATATGCTGTTGCTGTAATGTTAGCTATAGTAACTGGACAGTTTTGAGTGCCATTGTTTGTCTGGAGCTGCTGGCGACCAACAATCACATTCTTATATGTATTCGTGCACATTTTTAGTTCTTCCTTGTCATTTGTTTGTCATCTTCTCTTTATTTTTCTCAAAGCATTATTTTGCTTTGCTTCAGCGATGATAAAGACACATCCACGCTCACATTGCATGTTCGTGCATTTTTTGGGGGCGGCGCAATGAAGGGAGGGGTGTGTTTGTTTGGGTTGGTTTCAAATATCAACAGTGTTTCTCAGAAATCGCTTACTGCACTTTTAAAATAGGAAATATTATTTCAGCTGTTTTACCTTATTTTAAAACTAGTTTCGGCTTATTTCAATAAGCCCTGATTGAGAACCACCGCCTTCATTGAAACACTCCTGGAACATGAATGAGCAACCTTTGAATGGGCAATAACATTTCCTCTAGGGCAATTGTGTTGTTTCCATTTGGATTAGGATACTGCCAGCTAACAGGGAATGTTCCCAACTAACTCAGAACGTTCTTATTTATGAACAAACGTTCTTCCAGTAATGTTAAAAGAACATTCGTTCAAAGTTATCTGGTCTTTAATAATGTTCTAGCACAAAAAAAATTCTGAAACATTTCAGTTGGATGTTCGTCCTACAATATTAAATGTTGCTACTTGTTTCGGAATGTTGAGAAGTTGCATTTAAAAGTAACAATCCCATATGTTTGCAAAATGGAATGTTCCCGTAACGTCCACACAACCAAGAAAAAACATTTAAAAAACATTTTGAACGTACAGAAAACACTCAGAAATATTTTCATTGCTTAACGGCACCATTTTTAGAACACATTTTTTTTTAGATAGGTATGAAGTCATTTAGGAATTTCCTGGGTTTTGGAACAGATCCACACACACTGGATCATGGTTTCCCTTTCCTTTTTTATCAGCAACTCCTTCCATCTCATGTTTAAAGTCCTTCTTTAACGCTCTAAACCCTCATAAATACAGGTGAAGCCCGGGCTGAGACTCGGATCAAGGCAAGGCAAGTTTACTTATATAGCACATTTCATACACTACGGCAATTCAAAGTGCTTTACACAGAAAGGAATTAAAATAATCACAAAATAAAAGCAAGGAAAGTTAAAACAGTTATAAAAGTTAAAATTAATAAAATTAAAATTGATATAAAAATGATACCGTTATAAAAGGAATTAAAAGAGTAAATATATGATACATAGATAAACTTCTCATCTGGAAAAACACTGGTGTATTATATTTTTCACAGCTCCCAGTTTTACTCGGAGATTTTCCCATGGTGATCACACAGTGTCTGTGGTGTTCTTTCGGCGCGCCTAAGAAATCTATCGGACGTCTCCAATAGACTACATTTTTTCCTAAAATCGGACAGGAGGAGCTCTAGGACTGACTCACGGGGTAACCTCGGGTTCACTGCCCCTCGGAAGCTCCAAAACTAGAAAAATGTATAATTAGTAACTAATAAAAACTCACAATCATACACTGTTCGTTCGTTGGCCAGAGGAGAACTGAGCGACCCTGTAACGGTCACCAGCTGGAGTGCCCTTGAGAGCCACCAGAGGGCACTACACATCAGACTATTGCCATTCCCTCACAAACTACATTTCCCATAACTCACTGCCCGCACTCTTCATCCATTATCACTTCCACCTGTGTCTCATTATCTGGTTTAGCTCACCCCATATAAGCCTGGTTTTATCATTCATTCTCTGCGAAGTCTTGTTTGGTGTTACGCTGCAGTGCTGAGCATTCTCCCTGGTTTCATGTCTCTTGGTATTTGGATTTCTTGCCTGTTCTGTGGATTAATCTTTTGCCTTGTTGTGTTTGCTTGTATGGACTGCCTGCCTGTGTTTGACCCTGCTTGTACTTTGGATTACGTCTTTGGATTACCCTGTTCAATAAATACTGCATTTGGATCTCAGCCTTGTCTCAGAGAAGTTCGTAACAGACTGAGTCTGGCTTCTCTCAAGGTTTTTTCTCCATTCTGTCACTGATGGAGTTTTGGTTCCTTTCTTCGCAATCTGTATTGTAAAAAGCGCTATATAAATAAAGGTGACTTGACTCTAGGAATGGGATCAGACGAACCTTCACCACCAGACTGGAGAACTGGAGATTTGGAGAATGCGTGAGGTGCAGGACCGTGCCGTACGCGTTCTCTCCTCGGTTCTCCAAACGCGCCTCGACCAGGACTTTCCTCCGGCTGGCCTCCACCATACGCTCATTACTCGCTCTCGCTCTCTGATGAACACACACCGGCCACGAGGAGCGCTCGCTGCGCACGCAGAACTGCCTGAAACACACAGAGACACAGGGCCTTATTTTAACGATCTAAGCACATGATCTAAAGCGCACGGCTGCAAGTGCACTTAAGCCGGGGACACACTCAAAGGGGTCATCGGATGCCCAGTTTCCACAAGTTAAGATGATTTTTTAGGGTCTTCATGTAAAGTTTGACCCCCCCACCTCTCTTCCATGAGGTGTGTCGACACAAGACACATAAAGTGATGCCTTGGCGGACAGTATACAAATGGCTGAGGGCGTAAATATGTTAATATGGATATAGGTAATATGCTAATACGGGAAATATGCTAATACGGGACAGTCCGTCAGCGGTTGTGGGCGGAGCATGAGCATTATGACATCATATTGCTCGGAAAGCCCAAACGGCTTGATTATTGAGAGTGTTTAGGCTTTTTGAGGATAAAAAAAAAGGAGTGAATGGATTTTTTTATTGTATGGTGGTTGTGTCCACACACTGCAAACACCATATAAAAGTGAATTTTGCATCCGATGACCGACTGATCATGCCCGAACGCACCGAGTCGCATTCAGTCGGTGTTCACAGTTTCAGTGTTTAAATCTGCTGCAGTCTATAAGTGTGTTCAGTTCAGTCTCAGAATGTTTCAGCGAGTCGTTAAGTGTGTCCCTAGCATTAGTGCGTGTCCGAATCCACTTTTACTAGATAATAGTTTACTAGTACTACTTTTACGACGGGAAAAATGGTCGGCGCTCCCGGTGCATGGTCTAAAAGGGACGTCCCTATTCTCTTAATGAGGTATGGGTGTGTTTTGGGTGTAACGTGCAATAAACCAATCAGAGTGTAATTTCCCATTCGCTTTAAAAGCCAGTTGCGCTCGAGCCGTGACGGATTCACTATTTACATGGAGGAATTTGCAAGCGGAAAGACTGACCGCTTTTCTAGCGAGGAAATGGATCTGATCGTGCTCGAGGTTAAAGCTGTGTGTGTGTGTGTGTGTGTTAGGTTAAAGCGAGACCATCTACGGGACAAGCCGGATTCCACCATATCGTTATGTACACAATAATAATCTTTTACATTGTAATCCTTTTATTTTTAATATTTTGGCATGTTTGTGTGCTGTTGTGTGTCCCTGTGTGTGTAATAAGCAGAGGTGTGTTTCAATGTGTGAGGAAAGCAAAAGTGTGTGTGAGGACAAACCTGCGATCTAATAAGTCAGAGCTGCTCTGCAAGACGAGGTTGGGAACACACTGATCGTCATTATCACAACCGTTCCAGAACGGAAGCTAAAGAGAGAGAGAGAGAGATTTTAGAAGAATGCATGACAAAGAAGTTATGGTAACACTTTACAATAAGGTTCATTAGTTAACATTAGTTAATGTATTAACTAACATGAACTAACAATGAGCAATACATGTGTTACTGTATTTATTAATCTTTGTTAATGTTAGTTATTAAAAATAAAGCTGTTCAGTGTTTGTGCATGTTAGTTCACAGTGCATTAACTAATGTTAACAAATACAACCTTTGATTTTAATAATGTATTAGTAAATGTTGAAATTAATATTAACTAAGATTAATAAATTCTATAGAAGTATTGTTCATTCTTAGTTCATGTTAACTAATGTAGTTAACTAATGAACTTTATCGTAAAGTGTTACCGAAGTTATCAATCTGGCATTGTGTTTATCGTACAATTTATACGCGAAAAATTAGTTTTTACGTACATATGATTCACACTTTATTGCATGTAATACACACGTACTCCACACCACTACTATCATATGCATATAAAAAAACTAATTTTCGCGTATAAATTGCAGGATAAACACAATGCGTGCTATAGAGACACATTTAGTGTGAGCGGGTTGGTCTGTCTCACCTCTGCTTGCAGACTCGTCGGCCATCCGTCGTCCAGAACCGGCCCTTCTTCTGTGTTCTGCAGGCCAGCGTTGACAGTGAAGATCACGGGTCGAGAGTAGTCTGTCACTTCCTGTGTAAACAACCGGATTCGGTTCCAAAACACACAGCACTCAACAAATATTTAGGCCTTAAATAAAGATGAATTGCATATAAAATGTCCATCCATTTGGATTAAACAGTTTTTGCATAAACAAGCTAATAAACTTGTCAGTCATTGAAGCATGAAACATGTCATATTTCTGTGATAGTACTAATACATTGAATGCGTTTTAAATAACAGCTTTATATATTTATCATGAATAAATCCGATTTGTTTCAATTTCATACATTTTTACTAACTGTATTTTCTTCTTGTTTAACCATGAAAAATGTAATTTTCATAAGGAACAGAATCACGTTGATTCTAAGCGATTTGAATAAATGCATTTTGAAAATGTGATTTAAATAAAATGAAATGCAAATAAAATTAAATAGATCAAATAAATTTATAATAAACTATACCACGGTTTGCCAGAAACATTCGTTTTTTATATTAAAACTGTGTAATTATATATGCAAATCAAATATATAGATCTTAAATGTAAGCCTAGATATTGTTTGAGGGTGCAGAATCTCTTCTGCCCACCAAGGCTGCATTTATTTAAATAAAAATATCGTACAAATTGTGAAATATTATTACAATTTAAAATAGCTGTTTTCTATGTGAATAAGATATAATTTATTCCTGTGATCAAAGCTGAATGTTCAGCATCATTACTCCAGTCTTCAGTGTCACATGATCCTTCACAAATCATTCTAATATGAGGATTTGATGATCAAGAAACATTTATGATTATTATCAGTGTACCGTTTTTTTGTGTGTGATATGTTTTCTTTTGGAACTCTTTGATGAGTAGAACGTTGAAGAGAACAGCATTTGTTTGAAACAGAAATCTTTTGTAATATTATAAATGTCTTTACTGTAACTTTTTCTCAATTTAATGGATCCTTACTGAATAAACCTATTAATTTGTCTTTAAAAAAAAAAGTGTAGTTATAGTGTCATGTCTCTCGTCTCACTCCACACTTTCTTTTGCTCATATAAAAATGGAATAATTTAAGCTTAAATGGTTGAAGATGATGAGATGTACAGAAAGTGTCTCACATGAACGTGGAAATACACTTGCAGGCAGTATTTTGAGTCCGGTCTCAGGGTGACGTTTCTGGGCTGAGGGTCTTCTGTGCTGTCTAACACCACTCTGGGGAAATATCCATTCTCCTCGAAACCAAAGCTGTACCTCAGTGCTGAGCAGAAAGACAACATCTCAGTGTCCACAACAACAACAACATCAACATCTCAGTGTCCACAACAACAACAACATCAACATCTCAGTGTCCACGACATCTCAGTGTCCACAACAACAACAACATCATCTCAGTGTCCAGAACAACAACATCATCTCAGTGTCGACACCAACAACAACAACATCTCAGAGTCGACAACAACAACAACAACAACATCTCAGAGTCGACAACAACAACATCTCAGAGAAATGATGCTCTTCCTCAGTATTCTTGTCTTGTTTTCCAGTACAAATATCTAAAAATAAACAAGTAAACATTGGTAACTTATAAATATACTACCAACATTGTAGAAAATTGGCGAATGTTTAGATATTTGTACTGGAAAACAACACAGAAATGCTGAGCATGAAAAATATATTTGTAAACACTTTACAATAAGGTTCATAAGTTAACTACCTTTGTTAACATGAACTAAGAATTAACAATACTTCTTCAGCATTTATTAATCTTAGTTAAACTTAATTTCAACATTTACTAAGACATTATTAAAATCAAAGGTTTCAATAAATTTTTATTAACTAACATTAACAAAGATTAATAAATACTGTAACAAATGTATTGCTCATTGTTAGTTCATGTTAGTTAATACATTAAATAATGTTAACTATTTAACCTTATTGTAAAATGTTACCGTATTTTTTAAGTGTGAAAATATGGCCATTAAATCACGTTTGATGAAGAGATGAATATTGTCCATGACTCAGTTTAAGTGCATGCATGACCCTCCAGACCTGATCTTATAAGTTCCAGATGGGAAACGAAGGGGAAGCCTGACACAGTTTTATGATGGTTTCCACAGGCTTTTCACTCTAAATGCCGGGATTAAAGTGTTTTCTCTCTGGCCTGAGGCTTCATGCATTAGGAAAAACTGTTCTAATATTAAGGAGTGGCCTTTCGTGGCAACATCTGAAAGAGATTACACACAGGCACAGGACACTGGAAAATACAACAAATGTGCTTTTATCATTCAGCCCTCTGATTGGTCAGTTATTTTCAGGTTCGCTGATGGATATCACGTTACATACCGACTCTCTTTGGATTCATCATCGGTGTCCGTGCCGTGACGTTCAGGCAAACGTTGGCCAACATACACGACACCTCTCGGCCTCCTCGGATGCAGTCTTTATTAAAAACATTGATTTTTGAAGGCTCGAAATTAACGCTGATCCCCACACGGACAACACTGCGAGACCTGTTCGAAAACACGTGAAGGTATAAAACTGTCTTAATGGAGTTCTCCGTTATATTTCAATTGTGTATCATCTTTGTTTCTATGTGAATAGCAGTCTTGGGGGTGACCCATTACAAGTAACTTGAGTTACATAATCAGATTACTTTTGCAAGTAACTTCAGTTAAGTGATCAGATTACTTTTTCAAGTAACTTGAGTTACGTGATCAGATTACTTTTTCAAGTAACTTGAGTAAGGTAATCAGATTACTTTTTCAAGTAACTTGAGTTACGTGATCAGATTACTTTTGCAAGTAACTTCAGTTACATGATCAGATTACTATTTCAAGTACCTTGAGTTACGTAATCAGATTACTTTTGCAAGTAACTTGAGTTACGTAATCAGATTACTATTTCAAGTAACTTGAGTTACGTAATCAGATTACTTTTTCAAATAACTTGAGTTACGTGATCAGATTACTTTTAAGTAACTTGAGTTACGTGATCAGATTACTTTTTCAAATAACTTGAGTTACGTAATCAGATTACTTTTAAGTAACTTGAGTTACGTGATCAGATTACTTTTTCAAATAACTTGAGTTACGTGATCAGATTACTTTTTCAAATAACTTGAGTTACGTGATCAGATTACTTTTAAGTAACTTGAGTTACGTGATCAGATTACTTTTTCAAATAACTTGAGTTACGTGATCAGATTACTTTTAAGTAACTTGAGTTACGTGATCAGATTACTTTTAAGTAACTTGAGTTACGTGATCAGATTACTTTTTCAAATAACTTGAGTTACGTGATCAGATTACTTTTTCAAATAACTTGAGTCACGTGATCAGATTACTTTTAAGTAACTTGAGTTACGTGATCAGATTACTTTTTCAAGTAACTTGAGTTACGTGATCAGATTACAAGTAACTTGAGTTACGTGATCAGATTACAAGTAACTTGAGTTACGTGACCAATTATTGACTGACAGCTCTCCTGTCCTCATGTTGAGACAAGTCGTAAGTGCAGAAGCATCGTGTGTAGACATGATGGTTAGCTAGACTAAATGTGAGCGTGCATTTACATTAGTACTTGCACAAAAAACAGATTCAGCAGGATTCTTCAAAATGAATAAAATCAGTAAAATGCTAAATCAGAGTACTAACAAACCTCCAATAATTAAATGTTAAAGAAAACAAATATTTTATGCATTTAATCTCACTTTATTGACCAATGTACTTGTCATACCAAACCATAAGCAAAAATGACTTTAGATTTTTTATTATTTTTTTATTTAAAGTAATTTACTTTTAGTTTTTATTGGTAAAGTAAGTGTTAATCTTTTCTCTCCTGTTTCCTATTCTTCTGTTATCCAGAACGGCAGCAGCTGAAAGGTTTGCTTGAGCGGCGCCTCTACTGTACATGTGTTTCCTTCAGCCTGAGGCTTATTATTTCACTTTTGGTGTAAAAGGGTCTTTACATTTGGCCAAAGATAGAACTTTTTTTGATATAAAAAACAAACAAAAAAAACAAGCCCAGCCCAGGTGGGAAAAAAGTACCGCAAAAGTAACTACTTTTCTTAAAAAGTAACTAAGTAATGCAATTAGTTACTTTTTAAGGGAGTAACGCAATATTGTAATACATTACTTTTCAAAGTAACTTTCCCCAACACTGGTGAATAGTGCCAACTCACCAAAGCAGAACTGCAGCCCCTAAAGAGCCCACAGACAGATCTATGAGCTCATCTCCATTTACATCCATCATCCCATGAACACTGCGGCCGAAATAACGGAGACCTGGAGAGACGTCACCTCCGGCTATTCTCTGAGATCGAGGGCGAGAAACATTCATAGTGATTAGTTTTTGCTAATGTTACCATTCATTTATTAAAATATTATTTCAAAACATTCTCTGAACGTTCAAAACATCTATTTAAAAAAAAAAAAGTTGTTCCTTAGTTATGCAAATGTTAAGGAAACATTCCATTTTATAATTCTAAAAACATTATGGGAATGTTACTTTTGAATCTCTGAACATTCCAAACACCAGATAACTTTGAACGAACATTCTATTAACATTACTGGAAGAATTTTGTTCAGAAACTTGTCAGAACGTTAGCCAAAGTTCTGAGAACTCTACTTTACTTTATTATTCATGTTGTGGAAAGTTGTCTCTGGCTCCACAGAACATATACATCAGCACATAAATACACATAAGAAAAAAACGTTCCCTGTTAGCTGGGAAGGTGCAAAAGGTCATACCTGTTCTTATGTTTTTGTATTTTGGCATTACTGGAAAGGCGTTTACTAAAGTAAAATCAGTGAGTCAGCTGAGTCTTACCTGTTTGTATTTGGGTTGGATGCTTTTTTCTCGGCCATAGAAGAGATAGATAGCTCCTTTGTGATTGTCTTCCAGTGGCGCTCCCACTACCAGTTCACTGAAGCCGTCACCATTCAAGTCCGGAAGGGCGGACATAGCCGCACCAAAGCGAGAATCATGGGCCTGTTCTGATGGTCCAAGAGTCCCATCTGCTATAAAAGAGCCCTGTAGAATAAAGAGAGAGAGAAAGACAAGAACATAGTTGTGTTCAGAATGAAATACAATAGCATGTATGACCTCATAATGCTGTCATCTCACAAGTTTGGTTAGTTGGTATTTTTTGATAAAATAATCTTCCGGTTCAATCATCAAACTGTATACTATACATTTAGTTTATTTACCTAGTCTTCCCAATACTTCAGAAATATAACCTACAACATTCATACCTCTATTAATAATCTTTAATTAAAGCTTAAAGGGTAACTAAACCCTAAACCAACTTTTTTTAGTTAATGATCTGTAAGAATGGGACTTTATTAGTGCTGTTCATTGATTCGACTAACTTTTTTGACATTTGGGTATAAAGTGTTTTAATTCTACAATATATGGTGTAAAAACGTCTGAGTGCTGCCCTCTTCAGGTTGAACAGTGGCTACTGCAGTTGAATTTTCCTATTGGATGTTTGCAGTACTACGTGACGCAAGCGGTACTACGTGACGTAAGCAGGTTCCAGCTCACCACGTCCTCCCTTGGTATGAGCTCACCACGCCCTTGGTACAAGCTAGCGTAGATTTATCTGTATTTAGTACAGTGGTCAGGAGGGTACGTAGGTGTAGTGTTGCTGGTTGCAACAGCACTGCTGGACTGCATAGCTTTCCAGCAGACTTGGAAATTAGGCGCCAGTGGTTGCATGCACTTGGCCTGGAAGACCGTGAGTGTGAAACCTGCATTTTACGTGGAATTGCTTTTCCAACGCAATATAAATGGGCTTCTCCACACAGCTCGCGCTGAAAAGCGACGCAGTGCCAAACGCTGCTCCTCCTGCATGGACTCCACCACCGCAGCGGCGTTTTGATGTGAGTGATCATACATATTTTAATCACAATTTATGGTTAGGCTAAAGTTAATCCTCTGGGGTCGACAAACGCCTCAGCGCATTTTGCTGGATTTTTTCACATAGTGGCAAAATATGAAAATGCCTATAGAGAGCGCGCACTATTGACATCAACTCGATAAAACTCATCAGATGCATGTACTTTACGTTGTCTTGCGACCCTGTGAGTCACTCTCCATTTTAGAGAGTCTGACACATAGACTGTAAAAAAATAGGTGCACGCCCCCACGCTCACGGTTCGTCCCCTCTATCTCCGCTGGGGTCTGCCCACTTTTCTAGCATTTTTCAAATATTGCCAGTGGGTGGAGTCAGGCTCTGACCAGGGGTTTAGTTACCCTTTAAGTGACATTCAATAGGCAAAGCACTGCTACTTGGGCACAGAGATATCAGATATATTGGGCGCAGAGATAGCGGATTTCAGGTGTTGCGTGATATCTCTGTGCCCAAGTAGAAGTGCTTCGCCTGTGCTTCACAATATAGTCCCAAGTCAAAATCGGCTAGTCTTAATCTGCATTGCTATTTGTACTCGTTGTGAATACAGGACGAGGGACAAGACGAGGCCATGGAATGAGCTCTGACGCCTAAGGGGCAATGAAGGCCCTCAGACTCATAAGCCAGCGCGATAATCTCTGCTTTGTGGCGGCGAGCCCCTTGGTGCGGCCGCCAAAGCATACAAAGAGCTGTTCTGACTGTCTGAACGAGGCAGAACGCTCAAGATAAACTCTGAGAGCCCTGACGGGACAGAGTAGATTCGCGTCTCTTTTGTCCTCTGGCGTGGGAAGAGCTGCTAGCGAAATAACCTGTGCTCTGAACGGAGGAGAAAGCACTTTAGGAACATAACCTTGGCTTAAGGATGACTCTGGAGTCGTTAGGTCCAAATTCAGGAAGCACTTACTGATAGCGCTTGCAAATCGCCCACTCGCTTGACTGAAGCTAGAGCCAGTAAGAGAGCGGTTTTCAGCGAGAGGTCTGCGGCTCGAATGGGGCACCCTTCATGGCTTCCAGGACCATGGAGAGGTCCCAGATAGGCACAGAGGGGGGTCACGGAGGGTTTAGCCTCCTTGCCCCTTTAAGGAAGTGCACGACGAGGTCGTTTGTTCCTAGTGATTGTCCGGCCACAAGAGCGTGAGATGCTGTTATGGCCGCCACATACACTGTGAGCGTGGAGGGGGTGCGACCCGCGTCCAAGAGCTCTTGCAAGAAGGCGAGTATCCTTGATACTTCGCACAAGTAGCACGTCCCTGCTTTTTGTGAAAAATGTTCGGCAACGAGCATTGTCTATAGAATGAGACTCTTGGCCATGGTGTGCAGGTTGTTCGACCTGAGACCGCCCTGGCGATTTATGTAGGACACCACTGCCATGTTGTCCGTCCGGACCAGGACGTGGTGGCCTTTCAGATACGAGAGAAAAGCTTTCAGTGATAGAGCAACCGCTCTCATCTCTAAACAGTTTATATGTAGGCGCCTCTCCAGACTTGACCTTAGGCCAGAGATGGGCCTGCCCTCGTAAAGGACCCCCAACCTATGTAGGAGGCATCTGTGAGATCACTTTTCTTTTTGTAACCACACCCATACTCACGCTTGACTGATAACAGTCGGCTGCTTTCCAGGGAGCCAGGGCTTTGATACAGCCATGGTTCGCTCTGATTTGTAAATGGCCAGATCACTTTGGGGCTTTCCATCCTGTAGTGGTGGGCGGGCAGAGGTGTGCGGCCACCGCTTCCTCGAGGGGAGGAATCGCCCCGTAACCTTTCTCCACAGCGCCGCTTACAGTAGAGAGCGTCGAGGAGAAGGAAGGTTTTAGGTGAGCTGAGTGTGGCGCTTTCCACGACTTCATCAGCTCGTCGTGCACTTCTGGGAAGAAGGGGGCGGGTCTCTGCTGAGGGGCCTGCCGGCACCCCTGCAGGAACCACTCGTCTAGCCTTCTGCGTGTGGGCTGCGTGAGGTCTTCAATCGTCAATGCTGGTTCTCGCACTGGCTTGTGTTGACGGTGCGGGGCCGGAAACGGAGCCCGCCCACTCGTCGTGTTCGGATGCAAAGGCTGTCATCCTTTTCTTCATCCTCGTCCGATGCTCCAAAAGAGACGAGACCTGCCGCTCGCATAGAGGGGCGCTGGTCCGCAAGTGTTAACAGGACCGGCGAGGGGGTTTCTCTAGGAGAGAGCGAGGCACGCGGGGACTGGGCCGGCGTGTGCTCGCTCGTCTCCGTCTGCTCTGGCATCCTTTGTGAGCGGCGCATCTTTTTGTGCGGCTCGAGCAAAGGGAGAGAGAGAGAGCAGGAAGCGCGGGGTCGTCATCAGCGAAAACAGCCAGCCGAGCCCGCAGGGTGGGGAGATCCATCTCGTCGCACTCAGGGCAGCCGCCCTTGGTGAGTGCAGCTTCCGCGTGGTCACGGCCCAGACAGGAAGCACAGGGGATGTGACGAAGAGAGGGCCTCGACACGAGGCTCAGGTGGTTCGAGGCATCTGCAACAACGCCTCAGAATTTGCTGTTTTAGAAAAGTGTGACGCAATGGCGAGCACACTAAGGATATGGTGCGCCGGATGGCACAGCAGAACAGCGGGCTGAAGGCGGCGTCCAGTGAAAACCAGGAAGCCGGCGTCCTCAGAACTGCAATGCAGATGGCTTGTTCAGCTGAAGGCTTTTCGACGGCGGTGAGAAGGCTTCTAATCCAGAGATCAGCGAACTGTTGAGTTCGCTGAAGGAGATAAAATGAGTTCCTTGGCTAGAATGAGTGCTTATATAGCTTTAAGTCACGCCCTCAGCCACTTCTGAGCCGCTTCGCCATAGGTTCATGCAGTTGCCGCAGCACAGCCAATGACCGCGCTGACGCTCATCTGTGTCTGCTGTGCAGCTGCACTGCGTTTTTAAAAATTTGGCTTCAATATTCTTGAGAAAAGGAGTTTTTCCATAGCGTAAGCTAGCCTTACGCAATATGAGAGACCTCTCGAAAGGGAAACCGTGATGTGCTTTAAACAAGCGATGTTGATCAGTGGAGGATCAGAGGATTTATGCACTGACTGATTCGAACCAACCCGTAGTTCGTTCGTGAGTCTGTTGAATGACTCATTAAAAGAACCGGCTCATAAGAGTCATTAGTCTGCAGACTACCCTCGGTGTAGTTCTTGTTTCACGGGAACCAACCTAATTTTCTAATTTCCCGCATGTTTTTACGTGCAGCTTGGGAGGGAAACTCATTATACGATCTTTTTTACCTCATATTCGAGTCAACCTGCATACTCACCACTCAGGTAACAAAAATATATTATGTATTTTGCTGTGGCGCTGTAGATTTACCATGAGGTGCGTAAACAAGCGGTGTTGACCTATAGGATAGGCTACTGTTAACGGTGCATGTGCTACTCATGTTTAACAGACTTTCCGAGCACCAGTATTCTTTGAGATAACATTATGGTGTTGCATTGGTGTTGTCACCTGTGAGTTGATGGTGTAGATGTAAATTCGGCCTTTCTCCCACCCTCTGTAGAAGTACATGGGAGCTCCAACAAGTAAAAGATCCGTCAATCCATCGTCATCCAGATCGATCGGTGCCAACTCACTTCCATAATACGACCCAATCTACAATTCACCAAAAACACACTCATGTCAGCATTTGATTTCCAAATACATTAGGCCATAGTGTATGCAACTGTTCTGCTTGGTTTCTAAATGGCTGCTACTTTCTCAACTAAAGAGTCCACCCTCAAGTCAATGCAATATGTTTCTCCAGTAAATTGGTGTTTTTTTTACTCCCGTTTTATCATTCAATTGGTGAGAATCTCAAGTTTGATCACTTAGTCACAAGATTGATGATCTGAGGAACCACAAAATGATGTAGAAGCAATGCATTTAGAAACCTCAAATAATTAGAAAATGTAATAAATTGCGTGCCAAAACGTTTCACTGTTTCGTTTTCAAAGTTTTTCTGTATTTTTTGTTGAAAAGGCACTTGGTCGACTTGCTCCAACCAAAGCGATTTGAATGCTGACACTGTAATGATGCTTAAATTTCTTTATAAAGTAACATTTTAATTAAAGTTAACATTTCACACCAACCAGATCAATATTTATTTGTATTTCAACAGCCACACAATATATTTTTTCTATTGCATCACTGTATGGCATATTCTTCCGTTACCTCGCTGTTTTGAACTCGCAAAAAAACTTTACAAATGGCAGAAAACCGGAGATACACTTTATCACATTCCCTTCTAAGTGCTTCCCTAAGGGCTCTCAAACACACACACACACACACACACACACACGGTCTGGTGCATAACAGGTTGATAGCTAAATGAATGTTGTGGTCGGCGACCTGGAGCGTTTGAAACAGTAAGCGTTTATTGTGTGCATTCACTGCAGGCCATGCATACACACACACAAACACACACACACGTGCAGATGAGATTCACATGGGCCATAGAGACGCCTGCCCATCTGGAGCGGGTGACTGAGTCTAGACCTTCACATGCCGTCTCCTGTCCACACACATGGTCCGCATTAATCTACTGATGTGCTTCTCTAATCAAACACGCCACCGTTTCAGAGAGAGAAGGTATGATGGAAAAATGCAGACAGATGGATTAGGAGTTAGGAGAAATGTTCACCATTTAGGCCAAGTACACACTACTTTTGCATGCACTATTTCATGCAAATTAGCCCTATTATAGATTATTGACAACACGGCACTATTTCCCTTGTGCAGTTGACGTCACACTATTACCATCTGTGGAAAGCGATTGTGTACGTTTTGTGCAGATAATGGCAGTAGTTTATCAAATGATGGAGAAGAACATTATAAATGAGCTGTTTTTGCTCTGACTTTTTGCACTCTTTCACTCTCTTGCAACTTCATTGGTTGTTTTGTCCAGTTACGAAATAGAATATAACAATTCAGCTTACAGCACAGCATGTTAAACAGCAAAATGCTCAATCCACATTCTTTATTCATGATTTTGTACTAGTAGAGAATCTTGCGGTATTTATTTGTCGAAAAGGTGCCAAGTGTTTTGAATGCTCCTGACATAGTAATTACGACTAACCCTAACGAACCTTCCAGGAGGACTTTAACGCACCTTATAATACTATTTAGTTGCTCATTGTTGCGGTTTCGTTAGTCAGGACACTATGGGCACACTTGATCGCTGCTTGGCTGCTTGATTTAAAACCATTCTGAAATTGATCATAGTGTCTGCAACTACTCTGAGGGCCCTATCTTGCACCCAGCGCAAATGACTTTGTACACGACACATGTATCATTCCTATTTTGCACCCGACGCACAGCGGACTTTTCCCTCCACAGACGCACGTCGGTAAATTAGGGAATGAACTTGCGCTCCCGGGGACGGTTCAGCGAAAAGAGGAGGCGTTTTCTGGCGCAAACGTTCCTTCATGCTATTTTGCAGTTTCAGAAAACAATTCCGCCACAGACCAGGAGAAACCTAATCTAAAGTCAGTGGCACGTTGCGCATGTTATTCCGTTGTTATTCCGTCACATTATTGTTAATGTGAGATGACGCTCTGATTGGTTTATTTCACGTTACGCCCAAACCACACCTATGAGTAATGTAGCTACTTCAGACCAACCCATTTTAGATTTGCGTCGGGGAGACCGCCCACAAAGATCACCGCCCCGAGATCCGCCCACAAAGATCACCGCCCCGAGATCCGCCCACAAAGATCACCGCCCCGAGATCTGCCCACAAAGATCACCGCCCCGAGATCCGCCCACAAAGTTACTTGCGTTTCGCGTTTGATACTTGCGTTTCAGACCGTTAAAATAGGGCCCTGAAAGTATTTCACAAGTATGCACACTAGAAGAGTTTTGGCAACAGGCAGGTGGCTACGGTTTTGCACCTGCATAAAGTACCAAAAAGTACTGTGATACTACTATGCATTATTAAAAAATAAGAATATTTTTGGCAGTAGTTTAGACTTAAAAAAAAAAATATATATATTTTAACATTTTTACTGGGCCCACCCCAAAACAACAATACATTTTATTTTTATGTTTATGCATCAGCAGCACAGATATAAATTCTTTCTTTAATGTAACATTTCTTTGCAAAAACAATTATAATTTTTTTTTTTAAATCATTTGTAGTAAGCCTTATTTTTTAGCTCTGCCATGGTTGGTGGTACCTTGGTATTCTTGAAAGTACCTTGGGGTACCATGTGTAAAAATACCTTCCACAGTACTTTCTTTAAAACATGAAAGTGTGGTGATCTTCGGTCTTGTAGTGTGTGCTTGGCTTTACCTGCTGACCGTAGAGAGAATGCAGCATGGTGAGGTTTCCACTGTTGGTCAGGGTGAAGATCACCACCTTTCCTGTGTGGTTGAATCGAGGGGCTCCAGCGACGTACAGCTGACCGTACTGATCCGAGACCACCGAGGACACCATGTACCCTAGAAACAACTCTCAAATTTATACATTATAAATAAATATGAGCTATCTGTCAATTAACTTTTTTCATGGAAAACTGCACAATGCAGAGGAACATTAGGGAAAGACAGCATGTAATTCTATGCTGGTTTGGTGCTGAAGTAGTTTGCTGGTTAAGCTAGTTGATGTATTAAAGATTTGTCCATACTAGGGCTGGACGATATAACCTACAATCAAAGTCTCAAAGAACATTTGTTTTTTTTTCTTCTTCTTATAGTTCACTGACAATGTTTGTGCTGTAAATATGCTCAACTATTAAAGGTGGGATATTTATTTTTCTTATCTTTGATTTTAAAAAAATATTTGAAGGAACAAACATCTCAATTTCATCAGTTATTGTGTCTGTCTATGGGTCATAACATTTCTTACAGATTTCCGCTCGTTGAAAATCAGATAGGCTACAGATAAATTAGCACAGTGAGAGATTACATTTATTTTAATGCATTAATGAGAGAGCGACTGCGTGTGTGAATTAGTCGTACCGTCTCTATTAAATTGTGAAGCTGTAGGTTGTAGTTACTTCAAAAGTAGAAGAATCTATGCTTCAACTGTTGAGTTTCTAAGCTACTTTAGTGATAAATCAATCACAGCGACAATTGACAAACGTTCGTGAGGACGCATGCGAAAGTGATCTCGCTTTGGGGCTTGTGCGCTTTCTATGTGCGTTAACTCTGTGTTTTAGTTCGCCTCCATGTTGCTTCTAGGCCGCTGACTGGATGGGGTGACTACACGCGGTAGGCTAGTATGTTTTTAAGGGAAAAGTACTAACAGGATTTAAACAAAGCGAAATTACCAACATGGGAAAATGACGTTGGTTAGAGTTTCTGAATTTCGGTTTTGATTACTTTTCAATTAATCATCCAGCCCTAGTCCATACTACACAAGTAAGACATATGATATTATATTCCTCTTCATAGCACTCAAATCTCTTACACTTTCTGCTATTTAAACTTGACGGGTCGTTTTATTCATTGCAATGCGTGCAAAAACGAATGCCATTGACATATACTCTAGTGCAGGGATAGGCAACTCCAGTCCTGGAGGGCCACTGTCCTGCAGAGTTTAGCTCCAACCCTAATTAAACTCACCTGAACAAGGCAATCAATGTTTTCAGGATTACTAGATAGATACAGGCAGGTGAGTTTTTATCAGGGCTGAAGCTAAACTCTGCAGGACAGTGGCCCTCCAGGACCGAAGTTGTCTATCCCTGCTCTAGTGCAACACATCTTAATTTGATGGGATTCACAAATTAAGCTGGTAAAGAATAGAGTGAACATTCTTGACCTATTCTTTTATCTTCCACAGAAGAGGAAGATAGATCCTGGAGGGCCACTGTCCTGCACAGTTTAGCTCCAACCCTGATCAAACAGACCTAGCTGTGAGTTTCTAGTGATCCTGAAGATATTGATTAGCTTGCTCAGGTGTGTTTGATCAGGGTTGGAGCTAAACTGTGCAGGACAGTGGCCCTCCAGGACCGAGTTTGAGAAACCCTGTCATAAGGGTTTTTGAACGACTCAATTGTTTCCCATCATGGAATCAGATCCTCATTAGGCTTAATTTTCTTACCCAGATATGCTGCGTGGTTCTTCAGTTCCTCTGGGAACTCTTTCATGTAAGAAGACTTTGGTGGGATGACTTTACCGTGACGGGTCTCCTTCAGAACAGCTCCGTTCCAGTCGTATGCGCCAACGGCACCCACCAGAATCCCGTCCTTCAAGAGAATGGTTTGCATCTTTTTTTGTTCACATTCAAAAATCCCTTTTACCATATGTTAGTTTTTTGAAAGGAATATACACACAATCACAACACAATAAAAAAATGCACACAGTCTTGCATCAGGTCTGGGTTCATGTACCTGAAGGGAGGATTCAATATAGGATCATGACAAACGGCCTGGCAGGGACTTCAGCGGTATAGGGAATGCAAACCGAGCGTTTGCCAAACCTCTCCCGCACCGATCTGAGAGCTCCTGCCAAAGACTCTGCACTGTATTAACATCTGGGACTGTAGCATTTAAACCCATTTCTGACCGATACCACCACTGCACTCAAATACGCTTGCTCATAGTCCTATTCCAGCTCTGTTTCAGAGTAAGACTGAATATCAAGTACTAATTAACTAAATGTGTGATGCTAATGCCACAATACTAGAAAGTTGTAGGTGGTTGCCAGTGCATTGCAATGCAGTTGCTTAAGAGTTTTCAGTATTATTTTAGTATTAAAATTCTCTGGCTTGATCCTGAATGCATGCGAGCGAGTGCAGCAGTCTGAATACAGAGCTAAAACTGCGTTCACTGCCAAAGTTTTCCTCATGCAATGTCGACGTGGACACTTTGACAGCGTTCCATGGCACATTTGCACAATAAACTCTCCCCAATACACTCTGTGGGTTGTTCCATTTGCTTTTATTAGTGGTGCTTGCAAAGGCAAACCCCTGAACAAACCCTAATCCTGAGTATTAAACTTCACAGCGTTTAACTCGTCGCGCACGGTTTGTGCAAAAGACATGAATGATGCCTCAAATTGTGTGGGTTGATGAAGAATACACTAGCAACTGCCAAGCAACCACATAACAATGCCTAGGAACCAGGTATAATGTTGTGATCTCATCAAGTCAAAAATAACGCAATTATGAGTTCCTGACAAGTAAAAACCATTCATGTCTAAAGAAAATGGCAGAGGTTTCAATCGTTTGAAGATTGAGCTGCGAGCTCATTGGCTACTGATACAGCAGGAACCAATCAGCTGTGCCCTATAGAGAATGATGTGATTGCAAGCAGAATGAGTTAGGGACCAATCATCCTGTGCTATCTAGAGTTTCATGACAGAATTTCGTATTAGTGATTAAGTATTTTATTGTCATCAACAAGAACCCGAACATTGATCCATTTAAGCATTTTGAGCATCACCACAGAAACAAATCATAGAGTTGATTTAAAGGTAAAACAACCAAAAACATTGTTGCTTAACCTTTTAAATTGAAATATTTAAATGTATCCTAATTAATCAATATGTATTTCTTTAATGGAATTTGGCTGAAAAGAATATATCACAATTATGCTGCTTTCTAAGATTCATTAATCCAAAATCTAAAGCAGCAGCATCCTTTGCGGAGAAGGCAGACCCACAATGCATTGCAGGCTTAGAGATGCAGACGATGTGAGGTAAATGTCAATTATAAATTCACTCAATATTTGTGTGTTCTTTGTATTTTTATGCATGTTGGAGTCAATCGCAATTATTATTCAAACAAGTTGCCTATTGAGTTAATCAGATTCTATTTAATTTTCTATTCTATTTCACCAACATAGTCAGAAGACAGAAGTGTAAGTCACAAGGGTTTGCAACCAAGTGTTTTTTTTTTTTTTTTGATGCCTGGCACCTCTTTAACTCTTTACAAAACAAAAGCAGTGAAAACTAGCATACCATGTCCGTGTCACCGGCCCAAGCTAATAAACCGACTTCCAAACGTTTTATTTCCATCTGATTAGGTTTCATTTACTACATGCTTGATGGACACTGAAGTCTTTTCCTTATAAAACGAAACAAAGTCATTCCTTTAAAAACATTTACAGCCACAAGCAAAAAAAAAAAAAAGGCAAAAAGTCTTTCTTTACAAATAAAGTCACATGCACAAGCGTGCACATAAAACACAAGGGCACGTGTGTGAGAGTGTTTGTGTGAGGGTTCCTCACTCAAGGAGAGTAATTCAGCAAAACCATATGTGTTCTCTGGACCTCGTTCCCTCAAGAATGAAAAAATCTTTCCGAGACGTTATCTCCCGTCTCGAATTGCCACTGTCAAGAGCAGCTCCTGGGATCCAACAGTGAAAGTTATGAAAAAAATGTTATTTTTCTCCGGGTAAGTTGTCCTTCATCTAACACAAAAAGAGGCCCTGGTCTAAAACCCCTCTCCTCCGTGAAAAATAGTCCTCCTCTCAGAAGACTGTTTTCATGCCGCTCACTTTCAAGAAGTCTGTTTTCATGCCGCTCACAGCATGTGGAACAGCTTCAAACGTAAACAAGCCTTTTTTTTAATTGAAAGAGTGGCATTTCATGCTTCTGTCGGGCCCTACAAGGACGCATCTCAGGTTTGTTTTCCCATGGGCACAGAGCGGTAAACAAATCATTCTTTCAATGACTCTTTATTTTGACTGATGCCGTAGTTTCTGCTCCAGGCTAATGCAAAAGAGCTTCAAACTCAATCAAGAGAGTGCAAAGAGCAAAATAACAGCATTTCGTGCACCGCACTGAGTACTTAATATAATTCTCCACACATTAGCGCTGTTGTCAATATTTATATTTCTTCTGCTTGAAATGGATGGAGATGCACTCACCTCCACGATATGTGTGGAGAATCCAGCTTGAGACATCTGCAAACCAAATGCTGTACCATTCTGGTTGGTGCCTGCAGAAAAGTCAAAAATTGAGTGTGTTACTGTGCAAAATTCACTGTGATGATGCTAATCTGTTGTGTGTGTGGTTGGCAGGCTGTTGCTGTAGTTTTTATGTTGCTGTGCAGTTAATAGGGTATTCTGAGGCCCTTGTTCACTTGGTATTAAGATGCATTTTGGTTGATCAGATCACAATTGGACGATGCTAAATACAGGTGTAAACGGGGTCTAAAACACTTTGAGCTTGTCCACTTTTGACCATTTCCAGAGGTGTTGAAAATGCATTTGACTGGATTGCTTTCGTAGTGTAAACGCTCATGTGGTCGAATGTGTTCAAACAGCCACAAAAGACCAAACGTATAAACATTATGGGAAGCGCTAGCCTGGAAATCCAGACCTAAATCTGAAAGATTAATGGTCTGGCATCGACTAATGAAACTCGGCCAGCTCGAGGGGCGGCACCAAGCATGCAGTTGAAAATCTCACTGCATGCAATTGGATAACACTACGACCAATCACAACAAGCCCCATACGCTTAGCTAACAGCGGAGCTAACTGGTAGATTAGACTCTTACCGTATCCGGTCGGCAAAACAGCAAAAACGCCCTTTTTGCAAAGGAAGGATTCGAGCGCCCGTCTTCTGTTCCTCTTTTAGAGAAAAAGCCAAGTCTAACTCGTTCATTGTAGCGGCCAAAGCCGTTTCAAACAACTGGTGTTCATCCATAGCCATCTTGCAATGTTTACTAATGACTTCGACGTCACAGCGCTGTCGTCATCTCGCCTCTGGCCCGCCTATATCAGATAACCCGATGTGAATGGTGCAGCTCAGATCGAGGGGCATATTTAATGAGCATCATTACTCAACGCCAGAGTAACTCGCTGAGCAAATTCAACTTGTGCTCTTGCGAGAACTCAGGGTTACCAGGGTAGGGAAGCGCGCTAGCCAGACGGGATTTTGGACCCACGTTTGGTTTGAAGATGAAAAATGTACCAAGCACAATGTTCTCTCTCCATTCCTGATTTCTAACACACACTGGTCTTGTGTCTGTCAGAGCAGAAACTCTCTGTAAGCTGATGCTCTCCGTGTGCTTTCCCGTCGTCTCTGGTCGTGTTCATATGTAAATTGTGTCAAATCCGTCAATTAGATCAATAGACCTGAACAAGCCCATACATGTACCCGTCCATGGACCCTCCCCTTGAAGAAATCAGGACAGAAGTGTTTTAAAGTGGACAAAAGAGATGGATTAAAACATTAGGTGTAACAGGAATGCGTCTCCCTCGTCTACTTGTGATTTGATCGACCAAAACGCATCTCAATACCAGATGTAAACTGGTTTAAATGTTGATATGTGGTTTCTACAGTCTTGCGAGTGGTCTTTAGCATGTTGCTATGCGTTCTGGTGGTTTTCTGTGGCATTCTGGTCTCTAGATACAGCTTAAGCGTGGGATTATGCTTATGTTTAACATTTATTCACTGATTTCACAGAGTGTATACCCTCCAAGCTGAAGATCTTCTCTCCAAGAGCATCAACGATGTCCTTCAGGGCAGACTCGTCAGTGACGCTGAAGAAGTTCTCCTCGGGATCAGTGGCAATGAACTTGATTTCCCTCAGAAAAGCTTCAGGATTGATTCCTCGCCGATTATAGTAGCCAAGAACCTGGAACGGCATTGGAATATGTCGCACTTTATTTGACAGTACTTACAGTGTACTTAACCTAAGAAAGTACAAGGTAATATAAGGTAACTGCATGGGTTAAGGTTATTGTAATTATTATAATAAGTGCATAGTATGTATATGGGGAACAAGACTGTAAAATAACAAAACTATGTGCACCTGTTCGATCTGTGCACCTGTTTGAAAACTTCTCAAGAGTTTGAGTTTCATGACTGACGGACCAAAGTAAACCTGAATAACATCTGGAGGATTTTACTGGAAAGAAGCAGTAACTCACCGCAATACCATACAAGGTGATATTATCCTTCTCACTTTCTTCCACGGCTTTCTGTAGGTCTGGGCTGTCATGCGATTCTCCGTCAGTGATGACAATCATGACTTTCTTAGCGTCTGGACGACCTCCTTGTTTGAATGCTTGAGTTCTGTTATAAATACACATGTATACACAGTGTAAATGAGTGAATCACACTAAAAACATAAAGCTTTGGCTGACTTTGATTCAAAATACCACAATATTATCCCCCTAAAAAAACAACTATTTTAAATACCAACATAATAGAAAAATTAACAAGTCTCCCTATTTACTCATCTCGCTTAAAATGCATAAAATAACACTTTATTTCAACATTTACTCTCCCTATCCAGCCCCATGAAAAGCATGATGTGAAATGGAAATCCAGTTTTCTTTATTTTATCGAGTTACTTGATTGAAACATGTTCTTTTAACATGAAATCATTGAGTTAAGCCAAAAAAGTAACATGAAGCTATCTTGCTTGAACTAGAAATCTGATACAATGACGATTAGTACTTGAGCTTTGATTATAATGTAATTGGTACAAAGGGATGTAATTTATAAATAAATTTCCCAGTTTAACATTATTTCTGTTAGCTGATCCAAAATGATGCTTCGCTTTATTGTGAAATTTCAAATCACCTTGACTCATTTGATTTGCCTTATTTCCATTGTAACTAATGATGCACAGGAGTTTATGGATGGAAGACAGACAGAACACAAACATGCCAGTGTACCGAGCCGCATTAATCCCGAGAGCCGTACGCGTCTCCTCTCCGCCTCGCTGGTCGATGTTCTTCGCCGCTGCTACGACCTCATCAACCGTACGGAAATCATCCAGCCGAAACTCGTTCACTACTCGGGCACCGTACTGCACTACACCTACCTGGACAACAGGACACAACACCAGGTGAGATGCATCATCTACTTGCTTTTACATGACACACTCTTGTCAAATTCTGTTGTTCAACTTAAGGCTGGAATACACTACATGATTTTGGTCCAGATTCAATGCTAGTTTTCTCGAACTCGCGTAGTGTATGATGGGCACAGACCATGTGTGGTTTTTTGCATCAAAATATGATTCTGTCAGGACCACTATCGTCAAATACGATTGGCAATTAGCATACAGTTTGGATTGGCGGTATGGTTCTGTTCTGGGCAAGAACTTCCTACACATCCATGCAGCCTAGCATGGATAAGAGCAGCAATAACCCCGCTTAGGGTAAACACAGAACCAACATGAATGTATGCAGATATCAGTAATTCAAGATTTTAAAGTACAACATAGGGTTCAGTTCAAGGGGAATCAGAATGCCAAATCCTGACTGGGCGAGAGGTGGAGCTGGGGAGGGAGGAGGGTGATTCGCTCCTGAGAAACGCGATAGCTGCTGATAATACTGAAGGAGCTTATTATATATGTATACAGTGATGGGCGTCGTGTTCCTATAGGTAGACGTGGATCAGCTGAGAGTCACTGATGCGAGCTTGACTAACGTGACCTGCCAGAACTGACCCTACGCTTGATTTCTATCCAGTCATCGGAGATCATGTGAAAAATATTTTGGCCGATTTTAAAACATTTACTGCGTCCAAAATGAAATACTTCCGCTTACTATATAGTATGCGAAAAAAAGTTCGCCAAATGAGTAGTATGTCTGAATACTGTGGCTACATCCGAAACTGCATACTCTCTTGAGTAGGTACTTATTTTGACTAAGTAATTACTTAACGAACGCTAAATAAGTGTGTTCTATATAGAATGAGTGTGTATAGTATGAATGTAATACATCTACCATGTTGTCATTATCAAGTGACCTACCAGCGGTTGCGTTGCTTCACTCATTCACAAATCCTCCCCCGTGGCCTCATGGGATAGTAAAGTGTCCATCGTATTCACACTTCAGAATCTTGCTGAAAGTAGTAGGGAAATATAGATTTCCAACGCAGCCATATTGTTTACATTTGTCACGTGTCTCCGACTCTCCTATCAACAAGCTCCCCATTTTGTGTGAGTTTGTTGCGTTCGGAATGACTTGAAAGATCGTGTGTGTGATTCTAAGTCGGCAAGTGAATAATACCTGGTGTTTTAATATTTGTTCAGATTTGAAAAGTCGTGTAGTGTAGTCCAGCCTTTAGTAACTGTAATGCATGAAACAGAAATAAATAAAAATCTAGATATTGCATCATCATTAATATTCTACCCCTTACCTGTCAGGGATCACTGGTGATCCTGGATTATTTTAGTTCAAAATATATTTGAGCTTATATATCTCAATATTAATAACAGTCTGGTTAATTTTGAGTCTTGAACTATAAACTCTCAAGGGTTGGCTTTCTAAATGTATGTGTGTTATGTTTCTATTCAGAATTACTTATGAGCAGTAACCTTTTTATTTTGGGCATTTCATGTATGCAGCACTTGCCAAAATTGGGGGTGATGAGGAAGGGGTTAAAATGTGTATATTTTCTTAAATCATCCGATTTGTTTGCAGTATTTTGACTGAAGTTCGGAGCCTCACGAGTGCAGTGGTAAGTGCTGTTTTTGCACAACCCGACGCCTTCATAAATCATAAGTCAGAACAGTCCAAACTGATTTTCCAGGTGATAATTCAGACGCACCTGGATCTGTCCTGGACCGATGTAAAACTTCTGTAGCACATTTATCAGGAAATCTTGAACCTCATACCAGGGATAGATGGAGTTGGATCCATCTAACACAATCACTATGTCCATGTAGGTCTCGCATCCTGTGGAGAAACTGATGCTGTCAGAATGCATGTGAGGAAAGCGGATTACTCCAAGAAGCTTCATCAGTGAAGAGTCTGACTTTACTTTGAAAGGCCGGAGCGATGCTGTGGGTGAAGTTGAAGCTGCCGTCGACTCTTGAACAGATGCCCGTGCTGTAGTAAGAACTTCCACACTCGTACGACCACAGCGGCCCACATGCCTGAAACACAGTCAGCATGAAACTGTTCACAACCCATTTGTGCATTTGTGAAAAATTATGAAATTATTTGGTAACACTTTATACAACAAGATTTCTTAGTTAACATTAACTAATAATGAACTGCACGTATACAGCATTTATTAATCTTTGTTAGTTAATTTCAACATTTACTAATACTTCTTGTTAGCATTAGTTAATGCACTGTGAATTAACATGAACAGCTGGATTTTTTATTAACTAACATTAACAAAGATTAACAAATACATTAACAAAAGGATTGCTCATGGTTAATTCATGTTAGTTAATACATTAACTAATGTTAACTAATGAAACTTATAGTAAAGTGTTACCAATTATTTTAGAATAACATGCACTGATGAATAGTTCTCAATACGAGTAGTTGCATAGGCAATAATAGCATATTGGCGATCCAATGTGTATCTTTGTTTGAGCTCTGGAGACCGTCAAAGGTTTCTATTTACAGCAGCGTTGAGCAATGTAGCCAATCACAAACTTATCTGTTGATCTCTTGAATGCAATGGCCAATCAGAGGTGTTTTAAGTTAGCACTGAACAAATTCTGAGTTCTGCACGCTCGCAAATCTTATCATCATAACAAACAGTTACATAAATGAGAGATTCATTGTGCAGGCAGCTTTACTTTATTGAAAAAGTAAATATAGTAAAATAGTTTGCATTAAAGTGAACATGCATATTACCACAAAGCTGTTATCCTTGGGGTTGGAGGTGAGACTCATTCCCAACCTCATTTTCTCTTTGCGTTCGGACACGTTGTTTAGGGATATCTTTCCTTGAAAAGTCCAGAGAAAAAATATCACAAAATGTTTTGTAGCAATCTGCCTTAATATTGCGGTGTCCGATTGGTCATGTGATACCTAGATGCAGTCGTGTGCAGTTTGTCGCTGGTTTTCTGTTTAGTGGGCATCTGTAGACGTCACCTGTCTGATGTTCACCGCTTTTCTCAAAGGGAGCTCCTACTAAGAGCCTGAAATTCAAGAAAATAGTTTCTTAACCCTCTGGTGCTCTTCGAATTTCGGTCAAAAAAGACACAATTTATTTAAGTTACAACATTCATTTAACATTCTAAGTTGCAGAATGTTATGTTTATTGTTATGAAAAATGCATAAAAATGCTTTTTTCAATTTTTATATGAAATGTATATTTTCAAAAGCATGTTTAACTCTTAGGGCCCTATCTTGCACCCAGTGGAATTGCCTTTGTACAGCGACGCATGTATCATTCCTATTTTGCACCCGACGCACAGCAGACTTTTCCCTCCACAGACGCACGTTGGTAAATTAGGGAATGAACTTGCGCTCCCGGGGGCGGTTCAGCGAAAAGAGGAGGCGTGTTCCGGCGCAAACGTTCCCTGGTGCTATTTTGCAGTTTCAGAAACCAATTCCGCGTTGTGGCGCGTTGCACATTATTCAGATGCTATTTTAAGGGCGCATGCTTGGCCATAATGTAGCGTGTGCACAACACGCAAACACTTCTCTCATCTACACACAGATGCAGCAGTTCCCATTTTTGCAAACCATACATAATTACAAGGAAAAATATTCCACACGAGGGAAATCATTGTGGTGTCCATGAAGATGTGAAAAAATAGGCATAAATCTAGCTTACACATTTACCCAAATTATTATACGCCTGTTTAAGCGAAGCTAATTTGGGTGGGTTTCTCCATCCCCATACAATGTCACTTCTCTGTGTTTTACGGCCCTGACGAGAACGTCGGTCTCCTCGGCTGTGAACCGCTCCTGGCGTGCGCCTGGCAAATCCGCCGTTATAATAGCCATCCGCCATGGAACAAGCGCGCCTGCTCTTAAAGGGAATGTGAGATGATGCTCTGATTGGTTTATTTCAAGTTACACCCAAACCACACCTATGAGTAATGAAGCTACTTCAGACCAACCCATTTTAGATTTGCGTCGGGCGCAAGAGTCATTTATCCCGCCGGTATAATAGCAACAGCACCCGAGATCCGCCCATAAAGTTACTTGTGTTTCGCGTTTGATACTTGCGTTTCAGATCGTTAAAATAGGGCCCTAAATCTGCAATTAAATCAAAGCCATAAATCTAAACAAGTTATGTTCTAAATTTGAGGTTGATATCTCAATAAATGAGCTTTCAGTCAGATTTTGTTTGGCCGCAGTACCGAACGCTTCCACTAGATGAAATTCGTCTCCCATTCAATGCGCTCATTTTTGACCGCGAGGAGCACAAGTGACTCTTTTTTTCAGGACAATTCAACCTTTTCGAATCATGTCCATGATTTTTTTTTTTTTTGTGTTCACATAGTAAGTGCCAAAACCTATACCAAGTTTCGTACCATTACGATAAAAAGGTAAAAAATTCTAAAACCGCAAAACGACCGAAGAGCACCAGAGGGTATGCTTACACAGCATGCTTTATTTGATCATGTTTAATTGTTTGATGTATTCTGTAGTCATGCATCATGCTTAATTAAAATGCATTAAATTATAAAACTAAGCCTTTTGAAAACCACCAAAAATACAATATCAACCTTAGCAATGCATAGCAACACCCTAGCATCATGGAGATCAGTTATGCACTCCAGCAAAAGTATAACGGTAGCAGATCAGTCCAAACAATCATTTTATGAGAAACACAAACAGGATCACAAGTTCAACATTCCAGCAGCGTTCCAGTCGAAGTCATTCACTCCCTGATGGGAAGAAAACTCTACATGAGCCCAGCAGCAAAGAATCGCTAAGCAGATTTTTCCAGCTTCTGAGGTATACGTTTGAGACGGAGCCAATACCAGAAACCATGAGCAAAACTCAGTAATGCTGTTCACTTCGAGATCAAGACGTTAAGAACTACGACAACAAAACCACATCCCACAGTTTGGCCTGTGAGATCCATCCATGTTAATGTTTACATTCCTCTTCTCCCACTGCGACCTGCACAAAAACACTGCTGTCGGTCAATCCGCAGTCTTGTCATACCCCCCCCCCCCCCCCAACATAAACTAGTCTGAGGTGGTTTGTTGGTGGTTATTTCAATAAACCAACTAAACCAATAAATACCAGCAAACTAAGATGGTGGTTTAGTCTTTTCAGAAGGGAAATTATTTTACGGCATGCCATGGTAAATAATTATGGTAATCTTTCAGTAATATGTTATAAAGTACCATAGTAGGGGTTGTTTTTGTTTTCAGACACATGATGGATTGCATTTGTTTTGTGTTTTGGGATATATGCAGCGCTCTCACTTCCCACAATGCACAGCTCTCTGAACATCAGTCATTATTGGAATGCACTGTTACTCTTTGGCACCCGTAGTGAAGGTTTAGTCTATCCTGAGGCAAAGTTATTTGAAGAACGTCTGGTTAAACCCAGTCTTTTTTTTTTTTCCAGGCCATCCGATGCTAATACAACACATGCCGGGGTTTTCAGAATAAATTGGAGATGAACATCTGAAAAGATGATGGTTCATCTTTCTCAGCCTAAACAACCGATGAGTATTCAAGCAAACACTTAAATAAGTAGTTTTGGCATTTATATGTCAGACTAGCTTCTCTGCGAATCCGTAGTTTGAATGAGCTATTTTCATTTCATTTTTCATTTCATTTATTAAGCACTTTTACACAACTGACCATTGAACAAAGTGCTGTACAATATCAAAAACACATAAAGACTATGCATAAACACACAACACCAAAACCACAGTTAAAAACAGCGAAATAAACCCCTCAGTTTTAATAGCCTATAACAACTACTATACCCCATTAAATGCTAATGCGAGGAGGTATTCCTTAAGCTTGTGTTTAAAAACACTTAGTGTGGGTGCCAATCTGAGAGAAAGGGGTTGATCATTCCAGAGTTTTGGAGCTATCGCTACTAAAGCTCGATCTCCACTTCTCCGTTTTGTTCTAGGAGTCGTTAAAATCAGCTGGTCAGCTGACCTTAAAGGGATACTCCACTTTTCCAAAAAAAGTGTATCCCTTTAAACACCGTTTTGGTTCATATTTCTTAATCAGACTTACCAAATACAATGGAGCCATGCCATGCAATGATTTATAAACCTTATTCTGTAATCGATCGGTAGCCACTTTAAAAAACTCAAAACTGGAGTAATATGGTCACTGTCAAAAGCCTCGCAGCAGCATTTTGGACCATTTTCTATTTGGATATAGAATTTCTTATCTAGTTTGGTGGTTTGTTTGGGTTTTCCACTTAACAATGCCATTATAGAGTCTGATACTTCATCCTATAATCATGTTTTTGGTTAGCAGCAAACCATATGATTGCATTATGGTGGAGAAACAGTGAAAACGCTTCTATTCACACTGATTAGCTTTCATAGCACATTCAATTTAAGTTTGCACAAAACAAACATTGTCCTTTCAAGTTAAAAATCACACATGCAGTATATAAAACCCAAACGCCATTAAGGCTGATGGATAAACTACAACTTTACAACAGTTCACTAAACAGTTGTGATTAAAACATCACACTGTACTTTAAAGTAAGTCATTCTCTTCTTTTCTTTTCTTTTCAGCACAAACACACTTCCTTTATATGCAAATGAAGCTTATTATAGAACACAGCTTGTTCACAAAAGTTTGGCCTGTTTGCATTTAGATTTATGCATTTTATCCAAAGTAACTTGCATTGCATTTAAAGTTCATGCATTTACTGAAAAGCAAACCGTGTTTGGTTTAAAAGAGCCGTTAGTATTATATATATACATACACTCTACTAAAACAGCCAATTGTATTTGCACCACCCCCTAATTTGCATAATTTATCCTTTGAATTGTGCACTAAAAACATTGCAGACAGCATATGAAGACTAACAGCAGGTGCAGTTCATTATGAGTGTATTTTCCCCTCAGGCTCAATCGTGCCTGACTCAAATCCGTTTAGGCGTTTGAAGTCTGAACCACAAAAACTGTGTGAAATCTGTGGTTTTTACAAACACAATGGTCTGAGATTTCATTTTCGAAATGCATCACAGTTTGAAAAGTACAATCAAATTAGTATTAGTTGCAATATCCCGGATTTCTGTCAGGACCAGTATCGTCAAATACGATTGACAATTGCATACAGTTTTGATTGGTGGTCTGGTTCTGGGCAAGAACTCCCTGCATGAATAAGAGCAAAGAGAGCAGCAATAACCCCTCTTAGGGTAAACAGAACAGAACCAACATGAATGAATTGCAGATATCATTAATTCAAGATTTTAAAGTACAACATAATGAAAGAATTTATTCTGATTCAAGGGGAGCCAGAATGCCTGACTGAAGAGAGGAGGAGCTGGGGAGGGAGGAGGGTATCCGCTCCTGAGAAACACGATAGCTGCTGATAATACTGAGCTTATATGTATATTGTGATAGACGTCATATTCCTATTTCCTATAGGTAGACGTGGATCAGCTGAGAGTCACTGAAGCGAGCTTGACTAACGTGACCTGCCAGAACTGACGCTATACGCTTAATATTGACTGTCTGAACAAATGGATCCAATGTCAGCACTTGCACAGTGGTCGAGCAGACAGTCAGTCCTACATACTGGATATGAAGGAACACTGCGTTCCTCCAGGAGCTGTCATAGTTGTACTTCACGTCACTTCAGATAAAAAGCACATGCTAATGACATTATCTAGAAACCCGGCTGCTCTGAAACACACACAGATGTTGTTCATAATCTAAACAGCATTGAATAGTTCTGCAACGAATTTCAGATGCTGTAAGTTTTCAATTTTTAGATGCACATAGTTTTCAAGAACTAAAAGTATTTATCCTCCTGGGACCCAGGAATAGACTTTAGTCCACTGTAGTGGACATTATATTTTAGTGAGTTTCTCTGACATCATACATGTCACATGTCACAGCCTGGGTGTCCTGTGAAGAGCACATTCTGGACCTTTCAGAGACACCAAATGTTTGGAGGTTTCACCATGAAAACAACTTCTCCTTGGTCTTTAAAAATGTCTGACATTAATTTAGAGATCAAATGTAAGAAATATGATAATATATTGTAATTATAATTTAAATCGGACTACTTTTCAAATTGTATTTCATAATCCAACATCTCAGGAAAACGTTATGGGGTTTCAAATAAAAAAAAGACTTTCTGTTCCAGAACAGGGTGTTGATTTCATACATGTAGAGACATCAGGACTTACATCATGTTTATCAGGCATTATGGGAGACACAACAAGAGAATATGGAAATAAGTTATACATCAATATTCCTATGAAATATTAGATATTATTATTAAAATGTTGCCAATTATTACTCCAATTATTACACTTCTTTTTTCATTAAATGTTGCTCCAAGAACACATTAATGTGCGCATTAGATTAGATACATGCATTGCATTAAATGGAAATATTAATTTATGGCAATTTTACCCACATAATGCAAAAAGTAAAATGGTGTATCAATTCATTCCATTATATCTTTCATAACATAGTTGAGAATCATCTTTATAAAAATGTTGGTTAAAAAAAAGTCCTGAAACCCCAAAATGTATTGGTGATTGAAAAAAAAAAAACCCATTGTTTTTGCCTATACATATAATTTCATGTCATTTTATTTTTTAAACAACTGAGTCCTGGTGTCACTACAGAGGACATAGCAGAACATATGAAGAAAATATTATTTTTCAAAAATGTTTTTTTTTACCATTTGTTTCTTATGCTCCAAACAATATGATGACATGAAGAAAAACTAAATTCCAAAAACTTTTTTTTTTTTGGGTCTCACCCATTAGTAAGATGAAGCAAAACAGTCCTTTGACTTAATTTAAGTGACATTCTACAAAAATTGAACAACAACATTCCTCTCGGTTCCTGCTGGGTAAATCAGATTCCAGGAGGAAAAGCGCGCCACACGTGTTTGTCCTGATGCACAGGAGGAGGCTTGGGAATTACAAGCCACAAAACACATATTTGCCAGCGCTCGTAGACGGGTCGGGACAAGTGCAAATACTTTCCACTTATTTACCTGTGCACATCAAAGGCCCCCAGATTTCCCAATGCTGGGGGACCACGAGTTATTCACCAGTGATGACGAACCCCGGGATTAAAAACAGGAAGCTGACGTCCGGATTTGGAGGTTTTGGGACAGTGGGAGTTTGGTTTATGGTGTGTATTGTTTTGTGTGTCTGGGCTTTTACGAGTCTGAGACAATACCCTGTTTTAAAGGCTGTAAACTGTGACCATGTAGTGGTTTAGGACTAATTGATTAGTTTTAACATAGTCGGCTGGGTTACAGTGACGCCATTAGCATTCTGCATGGATTAGCATGCTGCACTTTTACTTGGCTTTATGATTAACATTGTGGTCTACCTAAAGCTGCTATATTTTCACACATAATTTACAATGTTCAGGCACTATTAGTCATTTTTTGTTTGGCTTTCTAAAGTGTGAAACATCGGCCGCCTCGAAATCGCATACTCTCTTGAATTGACACTTATTTTGAATAAATAATTCGCGATCATTTAAAAAAGCATGTTCTATATACACTGAAAAAAATGATTCGTTGAAATTAATAAAAAAATGTATTGTAAGTGGTTGCATTCAATTGATTTGACCTACATTTAAACAAATGCATTAAGTTGAACTTAATCAATTTTAGTTCAACTTAATGCATGTGTTTAAATGTATGTAAAAAAAACTAAATGCAACCCCTTACGATAATTTTTTTTTACTAATTTCAACTAATAATTTTTTTCAGTGTAGCATGAATGTAATGTGGATGAATTTCAGACATAGTCTCGGTGACTCTTTCAAAGCATTTATCTGTCAACTTCTGACTCAACCAATGATGTGAGTCGGGTGGGATTATTGTTTATCTGACCAATGACAAATAAGGTGGAAAAATATTTAAAAATAAAAATAAATTACCCACTTTATTTAGCAAAATAAACACATTTTATATTTAGGATTAAGAAATATTATTGATCAAATATCTACAAAAGCCTTTGTCAAAGAAAAGTAAAAATGAACTTTTGCAGTGGATCATATTTTTATGTTGGAAAATCACGTTGTTGTTTTTTTTATACTATAAAAATACCAGTTTATTTTTACTATCGTGGAAAAAATGTCCACCTATTTTAACTTAAAATCTTAAATTCAGTTGCTGCCTTAAATTTAAGTATAATCAAATTGGCATTACAAGTCATTTCAACTTAAATTATATTAATCTGAATTAATCTTGAATCTAATGCAACATAAAAAGTAAAAATTTGCTTAAATTATTTGGACGAGTTAAAGAAATGTAAAAACATGCAACGCTGGGTAAGTTACTATAAAAAAGTAATTAATTACGAGCTGCTAATTACATCTTCAACAGTGTAATTACTACACTGTCAAAATATCGCATTAGCTAATGCTAATTACTTTCAAAATCCCTAAAACATCGACCCGTTAGAAATGAAACTGCACTTTTTCAAGTCTTTCAAATGAATAATATAAAATTGCATAAATTATTCTTGAACCGACCAAAGTATTTAAAGGGAGAAATTGACATTAATAACATTTTAACATTAGCCGTTGAATTTTTATGTTAATTGCAGATTATAGAATTGTTCTGTATAGTCTATACAGTATTTAATTCAATTACATCAGAAGTAACTGTAATTAAATTACAGAAAAATTAAGGGTAACACTTTATATTAACTGCTTGCTATTAATCATTAATTAAGTAAATAGTTAATTAATCATTTTTAAAGCATTAATAGACATTAATAAGCAGTTTTTAAATAGCTTTATTCTTGATTTATAAGCATATATATAATGTGTTTAATAATTGTATTTTCATACTTTATTAATGATCATTATATGATATGTATGCCTTGTAAAGCTTTAACAAAGGAGATTTAAAGGCTCAGTTTTCTTCTAAACAGAAAAAGTAAACAAAAACAACACCGTGATACAGAACATACACATAGATGTATGAATGTACATTTAAATAATGTTTAATAATTTACTTATGAACCACTGACAGCTATTAAAATACAATTATTAAACACATTATAGTTCACAGTTCCTGCCTCAAGTGGAGGAGTTCAAGTATCTTGGGGTCTTGTTCACGAGTGAGGGAAGGATGGAACGGGAGATTGACAGACGGATCGGTGCAGCTTCTTCAGTAATGCGGTCGATGTACCGGTCTGTCGTGGTGAAGAAGGAGCTGAGCCGCAAGGCGAAGCTCTCGATTTACTGGTCAATCTACGTTCCTACTCTCACCTATGGTCATGAGCTGTGGGTCATGACCGAAAGGACAAGATCCCGGATACAGGCGGCCGAAATGAGCTTTCTCCGCAGGGTGGCTGGGCGATCCCTTAGAGATAGGGTGAGGAGCTCGGTCACTCAGGAGGAGCTCAGAGTAGAGCCGCTGCTCCTCCACATCGAGAGGGGTCATCTGAGGTGGCTCGGGCATCTTTTCCAGATGCCTCCTGGACGCCTTCCCGGGAAGGTGTTCCGGGCATGTCCCACCGGGAGGAGACCCCGGGGAAGACCTAGGACACGCTGGAGGGACTATGTCTCCCTGCTGGCCTGGGAACGCCTCGGTGTTCCTCCGGAAGAGCTGGAGGAAGTGTCTAGGGAGAGGGAAGTCTGGGCATCCCTGCTTAGACTGCTGCCCCCGCGACCCGGCCCCGGATAAGCGGAAGAAGATGGATGGATGGATGGATGGCATTATAGATATGCTTATAAATCAAGATTAAAGCATTTATGGCTGTATTTATAAACTGCTTATTCATAATGCTTTATGAATGATTAATTAACTGTTTACTAATGCTTAACTAATGATTAATAGCGTGCAGTTATTATAAAGTGTTGCCAAATTAAGAGTAAACCCTTATACTTTACTTTTTAAAGGGAAAAGTCAATAATTACTTAGTAACACTGAAAATATGTTGCCATGATCAACATGATCATGTAATTATGTTTGCAAAATTAGCACTATACAATGTGCATTATTGCATCTGTAAACATACTTGACTCTCTAAGAATTTAAATTCATAATACGCGAATTTCCAAGAAAAAAAATTCCTCAATTATGATCTGCAATGACTCACTTGCTACCAGATGCATAAACTTCTGTCGTTATTTTTCATTGTGAACGGTTTTGTTTATTGCCTCTTTCATTTCCCATGAATCCTTGCAGAAATCAGCGTCTGAATAACGTGGCGTCAGGAGAAGCACAGTGTGATTTACTTCAGCGAGAGTGATCCATCTCACCGCTGGGACAGTTTCAAGGTCGACTCTGAGACTGTGTGTGTGTGCCAGCAGACAGCGGCGCGTGATGTGTGTCTGTGCGCGCGATTGCATTTCACAACAGTATTTCATCATGAAAAAAAAAAAAATCATGGATGGAAGTATTCATGAAGAATATGATTGCTGAAGTTCTGCATTTCTAAAAAAAAACTAAAAAACATCTTGATTGTTTCTTATAGACAGGAACTGAGTGCAACAGTCAGTCAGGCTCTGGAAGTCCGGAAACGTATTTTTAACCCTAACTTATAAAAAGACAACCTTACTGTGAGCTACGAGGTCGTTAATCGAAGGTATTTTGCTTTTGTTGAAGATGTCATTCGCATTATTTCAACTTAGTTTTTAAAATAATCGTTTAACAGCAGAAAAACTACATTACCCATGATGCTGTACCGAACATTCCACCAATCAGAGAGTTGAAAGATCTAGTTAGCTCCGCCCCCTTCCATGAGGCGCTGTGAATGTCAGTGTTCCTACACCCTCTAAATACTTATAAAACATTATAAGCGTGTTTGCAATGCTTCATGGGAATGTTTTCTCAGGCCTATATGAAACTCAAACTGAGAATATAAATTCAAGGTTGCAATCAGATACTGGTTTTCTCTTTGCTCTGTATGGACTGGCTGACAGAAGACATTTCTACAGTCTTACCATTTCTGCCCACCGGCCTCGTGTTGTTGAACTGTATATCCAAACTGAGCCTCTTTCGAACCCTTGATGATTTTTGCATGTCTTGTGTCAATATTAAAGCAAGTCCGTGGCCCTGAAATACACAAACACAGCTTTTTGATTGGATTCAATTCATGTTGAATACTTCATTTGCAGACCATTCCATAGATTATTAGAAGCGACTTGAGGGATAATTCATATCTTGAGCGCAAATGATTCTTTAAGTTAAAAACTTAAAGACTTTATGCTTAAAACAAGAGCAAATATCCACCGTCTGGTGAAGAAAAATAAACTTGTTTTCAAGTATGAATCAAGTATATTTTCCTGGCATTGGCAAGACTTTTTTCTTCTTCTTCATGTTTTAAATTTTAATGCATTTTATGTCATTTTGCTTCTCCAGTTAATGCATATTGATTTAAGATGCTTAGATATTTAGATATAGATACACTTTTTTTTTTTGCAGTGTAGTGTAATTTTTGGCATAAATCAAATTAAGATTAAGTCACTGATAAAGGGTCTATATGTTACAATACGCCTAAGGAACGCTTTTAAACATTTTTTTTAAGAGGCACAATTTATCTCACATGGTGCACAAAGATGATAAAGAGCCAATAAGAGCACATGAAAGATAATGAAAGATAATGGCTAAACGGGGGATTATCTGTCCTGTGGATGGTCTATTCCCATTCCCTCGGGATCTGGATTGGACAGTGAAGTGCCTCTGGATTTCATTTAAATGTTTATCGGGGAAGGTCACTTGAATGTAGTGATATCACATCGCCTTTCAAGTTTAATTTCCTGGGGAAACGCTTCTCCTTATGCAGGAAAAAAAAAAAAGAGAAAATGGGTCAGTCACATTTCCTCTTTTTCTCGGCAGGATGAAAAGTCCTATAAAGAAAGAGATCCAGGATGAAAAGTCATCAGCCTGTTGTGAAGTCGACACATCAGTAATGGAAATATATTTCTCATATTCACAATCTTTGTGTTTTGGAGACTGTCGCTCTGTATGTTCTGGGCTAAAGACACTTTGAGGGTTTAGAGAAGAACTGTGAACCTCTAAAGCATAATTTTAGAGAGAATACAATTGATCTAAGCCAATCAAATTGTAGCTATTTGTAGTTCTAGTTGGTCTATAATATGTGACCCTGGATCACAAAACCAGTCTTGAGTCGCACGGGTATATGAGTGGCAATAGCCAACAATACATTGTATGGGTCAAAATTATAAATTTTTAATTTATGCCAAAAATCATAAGGATATTAAGTAAAGATCATGTTCCATGAAGATATTTTGTACATTTCCTACTGTAAATGTATCAAAGTTATATTTGTGAGTGGATGCAGAAACATCAAGGACTTCATTTGAACAACTTTAAAGGCGATTTTCTTAATATTTACATTTGTTTGCATCCTCAGATTCCAGGGTGACCCTGGACCACAAAACCAGTCATAAGGGTATCTTTTTTAACAGATTGCAAAGTGGCACTTTTATTGATTTTCTATTTTTGAACTTGATACAAATTTTGACACAGCTGCACTTTTATTTTCTCTATTTTTGAATTTCATGCAAATTATGACACAGCTGCACTTTTATTTTCTCTATTTTTGAATTTCATGCAAATTATGGCACAGCTGCACTTTTATTTTATTTATTTTTGAACTTGCTGTTATTTGATGCAGATAGTTAGTTTGTATTTAGATATAACTTGTTACTATACTGATACTACTTGTTAATTCAATAAATTTGAAATTTTTATTTCTTTAGCATGTTGGGGTGATGGGGGCAGGTGGGGCTTGAAAATTCCCCCTTGTCCAAAGTGGGGAATTACCGAAAAAGTTTGAGAACCACTGCCATAGAGAGACTATGGGACATGTTCCCTCGTATCATGAGTGCACATACACATAGCATACATTTACATTGATTTTTAGGATGCTGGAAAGACATAAAAGGGTTGGGTGCAATATACAGTACTGTGCAAAAGTCTTAGCCCCCCCCCCCAAATATATATAAGATATTTATATCTTTTGTTGTAGTGTGTCAGAAGGAAATATCAGTTTTCTTCAAGCGTCTCGGAGATGTTCCCGCAGTTCTTCTGGATTTAGTTTGTCTCAGATTCTTCTGTTTCTTCATGTAATCACAGACGGACTCGATGATGGTGGGATCAGATCATACCGGCTGTTGTCAGACTCCTTGTGCATACACAAATCTCACTGGATTATTACAATTAATGGCAAAAAGAATGTTTGGAAATGGGGGGTATTCGGGGGTATTAACATGCCTAAGAATATTGAACAGTACTTTATGTAGGAATATTGTGTGTAAAAATACAAGACTAAATGTTGTGTAAATGTTATGCTAGACTTGCCTATAGCTTGGTTTGTTCCGTAGGCGAGGCCACGACGCTAAGATGGCCGGAGTACCGCCACTGTTTGGCTCAACTGTTGGCACGAACGTGTTTCCTGAACTGGTTTATTTTATTTTTTCATTTATTTTTGGTTTGTTTCGACACCGTGGGATTTTTCAACTTCTATTTTTCTACTATTTTTCTACGGATTCCTGCTTGTTCTGGTCACCTGATTGCCTCTAACCGTAAGGATCATCCACAACAGTTGGATTCAGTGGTAATTTAGTATTTAATTATTCTAGCATTTATTATTATTTTAAATTAGCTTTTAAAACTTGAACTAAAATTACAGTGAAAACTGAAAATAATTGTAATTTTGTCGTGTGATTCAAAGTCCCCCTGTGGTGGAAATCCAGCTTTTAATGTTGTTTATGTGGTGTTTTTAATATGCTTTAAGACAAGCCATGTGTAAATTCATAAGTCGACAGCATTGCTGAGTATTTCCTCCTTAAAACTGCAGTGAACCAAAGACAGTCTCAAACACACGCTTTGAAATCGCTGGTGTTTCTGATGTCACAAACTACCTTGTAACCAATCAGATCAACGTGTGATCGTCAACCAGTGGATCTCTGAGCTGAGTGAGTGAGTGGAGGCGGGGCTCATTTGCATATTCATAGAACCGCGCATACTTAATGAGGCAAGGGTGTTTCAAGGAAACACTTTTAAATTTACAATAACAATTCATAACTTCATAGGCATTTTTGTTAATTTTGGTGGCATTTCCGACAAGGCACAACGCTATTTTATGCCAACGGCAGATTCTCTTGCTTGTTAAGCTTAATGGAGGGTTATTGCCTAAGTTAGGCTGGCTCTATGTAGATATTTTAATCGTGGTTTAATCTGACAGCAATGACAAACAACACCAAAGCTTAGGGTAAAAACTATTGTTACCTGATTGTCACCAGTGAATGCAGATCAGAGAGACGTGAATCAATGAGAATTGATGCCATGCACTAAACAAACCTAAAACCTAAAATAAAAAATGTCTTGCAAAAAGGGCACTTATTTGAGCATCACCTGGGGTCTCTGTGCATGTGCCTGTTCATTTTATTAGTAATTTTAGTACTTATTTCATTTTAAATAGTTTTTTTAACAGTAACAAAAACCCATAACACTTCTTTAATAATCCATCTCGGGAAATATGAGCCAATCGCTCCTTGTTATTGCGAAACCAGCCGAGACCTGTGACTAAAATAGTCCCTTTACAATACTAATGACTCTAACGAATGTTATGCGCTCAGATGCTCTGGATTCTTGAGAGGATCTGGTGACATTAGAGTCATTTATCATGTGTGATTCATATGTTTTAATCCAAACAGTAGCTCTCAGATCATCTCAGGGCTGCTTTATTACCCAAATAACATGTTAATCTGTCTAAAAACTTAGTGAGCAACCTTATTGCATACTATATATATATATAGTACAGGCCAAAAGTTTGGACACATTACTATTTTTTATGTTTTTGAAAGAAGTTTCTTCTGCTCATCAAGCCTGCATTTATTTGATCAAAAATACAGAAAAAAAATGTAATATTGTGATACATTATTACAATTTAAAATAATTGGTTTTCAATTTATTATACTTTAAATTATCATTTATTTCTGTGATGCAAAGCTGAATTTTCAGGATCATTACTCCAGTCTATCACATGATCCTTTAGAAATCATTCTAATATGATGATTCATTATCAAAGTTGGAAACAGTTCTGCTGCGTAATATTTTTTCATAACCTGTGATACTTTTTTAGGATACTTTGAAGAATAAAAAAAAAAAATAAAAAAAGAAAGAAAATGTTTTAAAAATAGAAATCTTTTGTAACAACAATATCCACTACTGGTCAGTCATTTGGGGTCAGTAATTTTTTTCTTTTTTTGAAATAAATCAATACTTTTATTCAGCAAGGATGTGTTACATTGATAAAAAGTGATAGTAAAGAAGATTTATATTATTAGAAATTATAATTTTTTTTAAATAAATGCAGTTCTTTTTAACCTTTTATTCATCAAATATATTAGTCAGCAGAACTGTTATTAACACTCATAATAAATCTGAATATTTAGTAATGAGTAATGTGTTGAAAATTCAGCTTTGTATCACAGAAATAAATTATAATGTAAAGTATAATAAATTGAAAACCAATAATTTTAAATTGTAATAATATATCACAATATTACATTTTTTTTCTGTATTTTTGATCAAATAAATGCAGGCTTGATGAGCAGAAGAAACTTCTTTCAAAAACATTAAAAACAGTAATGTGTCCAAACTTTTGGCCTGTACTGTATATATATTATTTATTTATTTTTTATTTATAAATCGATTGAGACAAAAATATCCAGTCGGGTCGCCAGAATTGGATTTATTTATCGCAGTGCCTTCAGACCGGCTCTGGCTCAGATGAGAAATGAATCCATGACCCACACTTTGGGCCAGAAATGAACCGAACCAGACATTACACTCACATGGCAAGTGAGTAAGATTCCAGGATGGTAAAGTCTTCACAAAAGGATTCTGGGAAAGCGCTCTTATTTCTGAGTTATTGAACAAGTGGCTCTTCTGACTCATCCAAGTCTCTAAATATGGCTCATTCAGTGTCTCCCCACCTGTTGTACTGTCCAACAGGTGAACATCATCATATGTCTGATCACTAATAAAGAAACAGAACTTCTCCATAACAAGACACTATTTTGAGACACTGCAAAAAAAAAAAAAGGAAGTAGTATTTCTGTCTGGTTTTCCAGTACAAATATCTAAACATGCTTAAATCAAGATACATTTACTGGAGAAGCAAAATGACTGAAGTCATGTTTACTGAAAAAATTGAATAAAATTAAGTGAGTTTTTGCTTAAAACATGAAAAAATATCCCAGTGAAGAAAAAAGTCTTCTTTTCCCTTTGGGTAAAGTGTATTTTACTGACCCCAATGGCAGATATTTTTCTTATTTTATGAATAAACTCACTTACTTTTGAGTGTTTTCAGAAAATAGGACTTAATAACTTTTAGACACATTTAGCATCTCAAGTAAATGTATCATGATTTGAGAATATTTAGATATTTGTGCTAAAAAAACGTCAAAAATACCAAGTTTTTTTTTACACATTTTTTACAAAAGTCTACAACATTTTTTTTTTCATTTTTTTTTTTTCAGTGCAATCACTAAAGAGAGCATAATTAGGTATGTATCCCAAAATTAAATATTGGAAAAGCCGTATCTGAGAGTTTTGATCCAGCTAAAAGTAGGTTGTAATCTGTCAGACGTACGGATGTTTTTGTACTCGCGTATCAGAACTCCCGCCAGAACTCCGGCCCTAGACACTTCCTGTGTCATCATCAGCCAATCAAAGCGCTCTCCAGGAGCTTCACCATGGCGACGAAAACAACGAGAAACATCACCGCAAGTATTCGAATTGAATTATGTTATTGATTCAATTTTAATATGTTATATGTTATTCATCACAGTGACATCAAAATACGGTCCTTAAGTTCTTTCACATGCGTTTGTACTTTAGCGTTTGCTCCAGTTGTTATTAATGGGAGTTAGCCAGGAATTAGGTCCTTTTTCCAAAGCATTCCCTAAAAATATCTGGCCTCAGAAGGAATTTTTCCATTTTGAGACTTTTATTGTTTTTAAATGACAGTGTTTTAAGAGCTTAGAGACGCAGGTAAACAGTGTAATAAACCTGCGCCCTCTGCTGGAGGCTTCGTGCAAACGCAGCGCTAACGGAGAGACGGATCTTATAGTTCCCAAACTTTTTTATTATTATTTTAATGCAGGCAAATGAAGATGGTTTTATTCTTCTCATCACTTTCTGACTCACTATGTATACTACTGTTAGCAAAGTACAGGCCCGCTTGTGTAGGTCCATTAGATGAGTGAGCTGTGAGTGTGTAAGTGGGTCCAGATTGTGTGTTTGATCCTGGTCTTAAAAGTTTATCTGGATGTTCTGGTTGAAGGTCACACAGTAATTCCTCCTTGTTCATCAACCTGTCGTTCCCAAAGCAATAAAGGATTCACTTTACTGAACCTGAGATCAACCTGATAAACCCCAAACCACGAGCAACACTCACTAAAATCTACAGTACATGTCAAATACTTAATTTCTCAGAATTTAGAAAAGTGCGCAACTATTATGACTTATGAAAATTATGAAAAAATCTAGATTTTTGCAGCAATGAGAGCTTTTGCACACGTATTCACATGCGTCTCCTCTCTCAAACTGTGCCAAATCTCAATATAATTTCTCATCAAATTACCTGAGCTGCTCCACGTTCACTATATAACCTCATATTCTCACTGGATGACAACTATAGTGACTCATTTAGGTCTGTTATTATTTCCCAGGAGAAACAAAAATCATTACTTCAGAGATTTAATCTGATTTATCTCACTTTTCGAGACTGTTTTGTCCCAAAACATGCTTTTTGTCTTGTTTTCTACAGTAGTCAACATCTGAAGTGGATCAAAACCTTTCATCAAATGAATTTTGAACAACACCCGTTCTTGTCTTAGGACAACTTTGATTCACTTTTTTGATCCACTTCAAATGTTGACTATACCGTAGTATAAGATGGATTTACTCGAGAAGCAAAATTCCTTCAGATGTTAAGTCTTAAAATGAAATTAATGTATGCGTATCTCTAAGTGGGGTCAGAAAAATACCTTTGAATTAAGTTGATTTCTCTGACCCCCATTTGCAGATATTTGTTCTAAGCATAAGTAAATTTGCTTCTCCAGTATCTTGATTTAAGAATATTTACATATTTGTACTGTAAAACAAGATAAAAATATCATATTTTGCAGTGTACACCTGACAATCATGCATCATCTGGCTCACCTGGCAGCAGAGCGCCGATCCACATCAGCAAGATGTACATGTACTCCATAAGTGTGTGTGTGTGTGTGTGTGTGCATGAGGTCCTCACAGCGAGAGCACACACTCTGGTCTGAACCTGACTGAACTGCAGCAGAACTACATCTGAGAAGGAGGAGCTGAAAACGGGTCGATCGTCCTCAAACTCACACAGAGAGAGAGAGAGAGTTTGGAGCAGGTACACGGTAAACTGTGTTTATTAGACCAGACTGAGCTTTCTAGTAGCGTCCCGCATGCTCTCTCTCTCTCTCTCTCTCTCTCTCTCCAGATGTTCAGCTCTCTGGACTTCACATCTGTCAGGAAACACCGCAGAGCTCAACGCACTTCCACAACATGGTGATTTACACTCTTTAAAGACCTCAAGAAATCAAAATTGTGGCTTTAAGTTTAGTCTCGTGTTGCGTGAAGCTTTACTTTGAATCTATACACTCAATTTCATGCTAAAACCTCTGGACAAAAACAGTACAGTGATTAGGATTAGTTGTGTAATGTAATCACCGCACTATAAAAGATTATATTCAAAGTATTCAAAACTAAATTAAAATTTGTACGATCAACTTGGATATTTAAGTCATTTTAAGTTAAAGTTCATGAAACTGAATCTTGTTTAACTTATTTTTGTTGTTGAAAATTGCTTATTTTGGACAAGTTAAAGCAACGTAAAAACATATGTTGTCGAACCTATTGATCATATCATTTTTTACAGTGTAAATACAACAAATTTAAAAAAAAGTTAACTGTAGTTAATCATTTTATCCCTTAAAACTCATCTTTGAAAAAATTCATCATGCCTTTAAAATATCTTGAATGTAACTCGACACCCTTGCCTCATTTAGTATGCAAGGGTTCTATGAATATGCAAATGAGCCCCGCCTCCACTCACTCACTCAGCTCAGAGATCCACTGGTTGACGATCACACGTTGATCTGATTGGTTACAAGGTAGTTTGTGACGTCAGAAACACCAGCGATTTCAAAGTGTGTGTTTGAGACTGTCTTTGGTTCACTGCAGTTTTAAGGAGAAAATACTCAGCAATGCTGTCGACTTATGAACTTACACATGGTTTGTCTTAAAGCGTATTACAAACACATAAAAACTGGATTTTTCACCACAGGGGGACTTTAAGTCATTTCAACTTAAATTACATTAAACTGACTTAAAAAAATTAGTTGAATCTTGTATTACACTTATAAAAAAAAGTTGAAAATTGCTTAACTTATTTTGATGAGTTAAAGCAATGTAAAAACATATGTTGTCATAACATATTGATATTATAATATTTTACAGTGTAAATACAACAAATTAAAAAAAAGTTGAAAAAATCTAAATCAAAATCTATATAATTTTTTTTTCTTAGTATTTAATCAGCATTTTAATACATTTTTCAGAAAACAAGAAAGTAAATGCATCTTGATTTAAGAGCATTTTGAATTTTTCTTGAAATGTCATGTGTAATTTAGTGTTGCTTGCTGTTTGCTGATTCATTTGTGTGAAATTTCCTAGTGATTTCTCTAGTTTCAAACACCAGCGTGTGGTTTAGTTTGTCAAAAGAGGGCGTCACACTTCTGGAAACCAGAGTAAACGGATGAATATCCTGGAAGCTGGTGAGGGGGATATAAAGCTATAAAACACCAACCACAACAGAGACCGCTGACCTTCATGAGTCGTGTGTTTAAGAGACTCCAGACACCAGGAGATGTTTGATACGCTAGAAAAACAGAGCAGGAGATGATTAACCCTGTAGAGACGCTCTTAATAGTGGAATAATCCTCCAGTTCACAGAAAAACTCAAGTTCATATGACAAACCAAATGAGTTTCTTCCATGGAACAAGAAAGATGAAGGTGTCAAGATCCCAAAAGGACATAAAGGCGCCATAAAAGTATTCAGGAAGTCAGATGATAAATTAATGTGAGGAACAGACCCAAATTTAATCATAATTAAATTATAATTAAATTATTAATATAAATTATTATAATAATTTTAAAAAAAGTTATTTATTTTTGTCTCCACTTAATATACATAAGATATTACACTTTTCAGAGCATATATTTTTGCATTTTAGCAAGTTTTGCAGTTTTGTTTTTACATAGTGTACCTTTAAAACATCTAAAAATCCTAAAACTAGAAAAACTTACTTTTTTTTAGAGAATATATATTTAATATAAGCTTTTATTAATTGTTTTCAGTATGAACATGTTTTAAAAAGTGTAAAAAAATATAATCTATAAAAACGTGCACTAGTATCTGAGTGTTGCTATCTTGTTTTAAAGATTTTTATTTTTTTTTAAAGTACAATCAGCTTGAATGTTTAAGTAATTTCAACTCATTTTAATTGCAGAGCATGTATTTTTGTTGAAGAACAAGTGATTAAGAAAGTGGTGCAAAAAGCAAAACAAAACCCCATGGAAATGATCTGGAATCTGTATCAGTAGACGTCAGGCCGCTGTAAAGCTTTATATAGACTCTGTGGGTGTGTTTCAACTCATAATGTTCACAGCCAAAACACGGCCTCAATTAAACCTGTGGCAAATAACCTCAAAATGAATCAGATGTGCTGAAATACCATCAGAGAGCCACATCAGACAGAAGTGAAGTCAGTGTGAAGCATGAGCTCATCCGTGTGTGTGTGTGTGTGTGTGTGTGTGTGTGTGTGTGTGTGTGTGTGTGTGTGTGTGTGTGTGTGTGTGTGTGTGTGTGTGTGTGTGTGCGAGTGTGTGTTTATTAAACCCCGGACAGGAGAGAGTCTGGGGAAAGTTTACCGTGGGTTTTGTTCATCAGGGCCAGACGAGCAGCAGAAGACCAGATCAGGTGTGTGTGTGTGTGTGTGTGTGTGTGTGTGTGTGTGTGTGTGTGTGTGTGTGTGTGTGTGTGTGCTTATCAATGAGTGTGTGTGTGAGTGTGTGTGTGTGCTTATCAATGAATGTGTGTGTGCGTGTGTGTGCGTGTGTGCGTGTGTGTGTGTGTGTGTGTGTGCGTGTGCGCGCGTGTGTGTGTGTGTGTGTGTGTGTGTGTGTGTGCTTATCAATGAGTGTGTGTGTCAGTGTGTGTGTGTGTGTGTGTGTGCGCGTGTGTGTGTGCTTATCAATGAATGTGTGTGTGCGTGTGTGTGTGTGTGTGTGTGTGTGTGTGTGTGTGTGTGTGCTTATCAATGAGTGTGGGTCAAAATATGAGGAAAATATTACAAATTCTATATGAGGGAAGAACAAACAGGTTTTATTTTACAATGCAAAAAATAAAATAAAAAAATACATAGAAAATCAAGAAGCACACACTGACTATACAACATAATCATTTATTAATATTCCATTGGTCGCATGAGTAATTTCTTTGTATGACAGCCTGGCAAAAATATTTCACAATTTGTCATGTTTCATTGCGTTATTATCACAAATTAATCAATCGACTCCAAGCACAACTACACAATATGCTTATGAAATCTTTGACACATTTTTATAATATTTAATAAAAGTTTAAGATGTCAATTTTCCTTGATCAGACATATATATATATATATATATCCTTTTCAAGTAATAATAACACTATATTTAATTTGTAAACTATTTATGCATCTTAGTAATATTTGTTGAACTGGATTTTGGTCAAACGCTTCAATAATCTGTTTTTAAATAGATCTGAATAGATGTTCATCTCTCAGAGGTTCTTGTTTCTCAGAAGCAGAGATCAGTGTGACAGTGTGACGGGTGAACCGTGCGATGCTGTAATTCTGTCCTCTGGGAAATCATTTCTGAATCTGAAGCCACTAGAAATCTGAACGCTCCCACCAGCTGAGTCTACTGCGCTGAAATCCTCACTCGCATACATATAATATTCATAACAATGAAGTGACACAGCTCAGATGATGACGATGGCATTCACTCTCAGTTTCATAGAGAAATACTAAATTCACCAAAGTGGAGTGGTTTGAAACCCAATTTCACCAGCTTTACATTATATTAATGTGAGGAATTATACACTCACCTAAAGGATATTAGGAACACCTGTTCAATTTCTCATTAATGCAATTATCTAATCAACCAATCACATGGCAATTGCTTCAATGCATTTAGGGGTGTGGTCCTGGTCAAGACAATCTCCTGAACTCCAAACTGAATGTCAGAATGGGAAAGAAAGGTGATTTAAGCAATTTTGAGCGTGGCATGGTTGTTGGTGCCAGACGGGCCGGTCTGAGTATTTCACAATCTGCTCAGTTACTGGGATTTTCACGCACAACCATTTCTAGGGTTTACAAAGAATGGTGTGAAAAGGGAAAAACATCCAGTATGCGGCAGTCCTGTGGGCGAAAATGCCTTGTTGATGCTAGAGGTCAGAGGAGAATGGGCTGACTGATTCAAGCTGATAGAAGAGCAACTTTGACTGAAATAACCACTCGTTACAACCGAGGTATGCAGCAAAGCATTTGTGAAGCCACAACACGCACAACCTTGAGGCGGATGGGCTACAACAGCAGAAGACCCCACCGGGGTACCACTCATCTCCACTACAAATAGAAAAAAGAGGCTACAATTTGCACGAGCTCACCAAAATTGGACAGTTGAAGACTGGAAAAATGTTGCCTGGTCTGATGAGTCTCGATTTCTGTTGAGACATTCAGATGGTAGAGTCAGAATTTGGCGTAAACAGAATGAGAACATGGATCCATCATGCCTTGTTACCACTGTGCAGGCTGGTGGTGGTGGTGTAATGGTGTGGGGGATGTTTTCTTGGCACACTTTAGGCCCCTTAGTGCCAATTGGGCGTCGTTTAAATGCCATGGCCTACCTGAGCATTGTTCTGACCATGTCCATCCCTTTATGACCACCATGTACCCATCCTCTGATGACTACTTCCAGCAGGATAATACACCATGTCACAAAGCTCGAATCATTTCAAATTGGTTTCTTGAACATGACAATGAGTTCACTGTACTAAAATGGCCCCCACAGTCACAGATCTCAACCCAATAGAGCATCTTTGGGATGTGGTGGAACGGGAGCTTCGTGCCCTGGATGTGCATCCCACAAATCTCCATCAACTGCAAGATGCTATCCTATCAATATGGGCCAACATTTCTAAAGAATGCTTTCAGCACCTTGTTGAATCAATGCCACGTAGAATTAAGGCAGTTCTGAAGGCGAAAGGGGGTCAAACACAGTATTAGTATGGTGTTCCTAATAATCCTTTAGG
>CM038643.1:4441290-4451290 GCA_021554675.1 Leuciscus idus
ATAACTTACCAATTAATGTGGTAATGTATAACATAATATTTTGAGTTTCTGTTGATTAAACCAATCTCCTTCATTTTATTAACTCAAATTTCTAATATCAATGAACTCAAACATTTAAGGCAACCAGGTAACTTACTTTCTTAAGTTAAACCAGCAATCATCTTTACTGTGTGCCAAACCTTTTCTCTCGTTTTAAGCACAGAACTCGCTCATTAGTGTTATATTATTGCTTAAAACTAGTAAAAGTAATTTATCAATGTGGTATAAAAAAAATAAAAAAAATAATTCTTAATATTTTGTACGGTAAAATGCATCTTCATACTAAATTTTACTAGTAAATGAGACAAAATTACTGATTAATTTTTTTTTTTCACCTTTCCTTTTTTCCAGTGTATCTTTAAAAAACAGATTATCCAATAAAAACAAACAGGGAATGTGTGTGAATCTCACAGGAAACAAACAACCGTAACTTTCTTCATTTCTAGAGCTCTAGTTTCAATCACAATCACACACTTGAGTTCATTCGCGATGGTTAACTGTGCATTCAGCTCGTGTTCATATGAAGATATTAATATAATCCTCTTCCGGTCTCGAGCGGAGGCTGCGGATGGATCCCCATTGTGTCTGAATCCCTGAAGATTCGGTTCGAGTCTGAGTGAGTGTGTGTGTGTGTGTGTGTGTGTGTGTGTGTGTGTGTGTGTGTGTGTGTGTGTGTGTGTGTGTGTGTGTGTGTGTGTGTGTGTGTGTGTGTGTTTGAGAGCAAAAGAAGGAAACACACGAGGGCAAAGCAGGAATTGAGCTGAAACAATAGCAAACAATGAAACGCAACTCACTAAAACACAAACCACAGGATGAGAGGATCAGGATCAGTCACTTCACATACGTTTTGCATTTTAACATACATGTGAAGTAGTTAAAGTTCTCATTTCTGACAATAAAAGAGAATAAAAGCGTTTCTTTTCATCCACTGTACAGGGTGCAAACGCCTGAAGAAGATTATGTGTTGCACATCTTTCTCCAGCAAATCCTCCAACTCATTAAATCGAGTTACACAATCTCTGCCGTCCGCGCGAACACAACGTCACCGCTAGATGAGAGAGAGAGAGAAAAATAGGTCATGTTCTCGCTCTCTGTGTGATTGGTGACGTCTGAACTGGTCTGAACATGTGGGACGCGTGTTATAAACCTCACACAGAGTCACGGAGAACAGAAACATGCCAGAACTGTTCAGCTGAATGCTCATCATGGGGGAATAAAAATTCTCTCGGATTAGTCAATGTGAAAAGTGTGTCACTATAAATAGATTGTTTGAATATTAAATGTCTGTGTGTGATCAGAATCGGTGCAGATCATTATTATACAATATCATATATGGGATAATAAATATATATATACACACACACAGTCAAACCAAAAATTATTCAGATACCACAATTTTTTTTATTTATTTTTTTTACTAGTGGATTAGGGACACTATAGTCCATTTATGTAAGTGAGGATCACAAAATAAACTGTCACATATTATACCCCAAAATTCATAAAAATTTGGGACCATAAATGATTCAGACACTTTGAGCTGATCATGTTTTGCTGAAGTGTTTTGTCTTTAATTGCTAATGCTCTTTTTACACACAGACTGAACAAAATGAAGCATTGCTTGGTCACTGGTTGAGCTAAACTGGTATTATCTAATTGTGTAGTTAAATTTAACAGCTGACAGATATTCAACATAATTCATGTGTGATACAGTCTAACAGAAGGACGGACAAAACCAGTCAAATATCAACTGAGTTCTGCTCATATTTTATTACCGTTTTAGAAACTATAGCGAATAAACTGTGATAATGTGAGAAATGTTGAAGGTGTCGGAATAAATTTAGGTTTGACTGCATATGTATATATATTTAGTGTGTGTGTGTGTGATGTATATTATCAACGCTGCTGGTTTAGTCTGTGTCTCTAGTGTGATTAGTTTCTCACTGTGTTCGTCTTCTATAGATGTCGTGGCAATCCACGTACAGAAATTCAAAGTTCCGGCATGTTTATGGAAAAGTGGGAAGCCGGGAGCAGTGTTACGAGGGAATTCCCATCACTCACAGCGTCCATGACAACCACTTCTGTGCCGTTAACCCCAAATTCCTCGCTGTGGTCACAGAGAGCGCCGGAGGAGGAGCATTCATCGTTATCCCACTTCATAAGGTAGAGTTAACTGATCGATCACCTAAAGCTGTGCATACTAAAACTAACTAGTTTAACTAACCAAGAGAAGCATAATCATACTGGGCATACTAAAACTAACTAGTTTAACTAACCAAGTGAAGCATAATCAAACTGTGCATCCTAAAATTAACTAGTTTAACTAACCAAGTGAAGCATAATCTTACTGTGCATCCTAAAACTAACTAGTTTAACTAACCAAGTGAAGCATAATCTTACTGTGCATCCTAAAACTAACTAGTTTAACTAACCAAGAGAAGCATAATCATACTGGGCATACTAAAACTAACTAGTTTAACTAACCAAGTGAAGCATAATCAAACTGTGCATCCTAAAACTAACTAGTTTAACTAACCAAGTGAAGCATAATCATACTGGGCATACTAAAACTAACTAGTTTAACTAACCAAGTGAAGCATAATCTTACTGTGCATCCTAAAACTAACTAGTTTAACTAACCAAGAGAAGCATAATCATACTGTGCATCCTAAAACTAACTAGTTTAACTAACCAAGTGAAGCATAATCGTACTGGGCATACTAAAACTAACTAGTTTAACTAACCAAGAGAAGCATAATCATACTGTGCATCCTAAAACTAACTAGTTTAACTAACCAAGTGAAGCATAATCATACTGGGCATACTAAAACTAACTAGTTTAACTAACCAAGTGAAGCATAATCTTACTGTGCATCCTAAAACTAACTAGTTTAACTAACCAAGTGAAGCATAATCTTACTGTGCATCCTAAAACTAACTAGTTTAACTAACCAAGAGAAGCATAATCATACTGGGCATACTAAAACTAACTAGTTTAACTAACCAAGTGAAGCATAATCAAACTGTGCATCCTAAAACTAACTAGTTTAACTAACCAAGTGAAGCATAATCTTACTGTGCATCCTAAAACTAACTAGTTTAACTAACCAAGTGAAGCATAATCTTACTGTGCATCCTAAAACTAACTAGTTTAACTAACCAAGAGAAGCATAATCATACTGTGCATCCTAAAACTAACTAGTTTAACTAACCAAGTGAAGCATAATCGTACTGGGCATACTAAAACTAACTAGTTTGACCAACCAAGTGAAGCATAATCATACTGTGCATACTAAAACTAACTAGTTTAACTAACCAAGTGAAGCATAATCGTACTGGGCATACTAAAACTAACTAGTTTAACTAACCAAGTGAAGCATAATCGTACTGTGCATACTAAAACTAACTAGTTTAACTAACCAAGTGAAGCATAATCGTACTGTGCATACTAAAACTAACTAGATTAACTAACCAAGTGAAGCATAATCATACTGTGCATACTAAAACTAACTAGTTTGACCAACCAAGTGAAGTATAATCGTACTGTGCATACTAAAACTAACTAGTTTAACTAACCAAGTGAAGCATAATCGTATTGTGCATACTAAAACTAACTAGTTTAAGCAAACAAGTGAAGCATAATCTTACTGTGCATACTAAAACAAACTAGTTTAAGCAAACAAGTGAAGCATAATCGTACTGTGCATACTAAAACTAACTAGTTTAAGCAAACAAGTGAAGCATAATCTTACTGTGCATACTAAAACAAACTAGTTTGACCCATATGTTTTATATACTAAAACAGACTCGTTTAGCATAACTGTACATGCTAAAACTAGTTTAACCATCCAGCCAATTAATGCGTTACTGTTCCTATGTTTTGGTCTTAGTACCATCACAGTAATGTTGTTTAACCAGAGATCATGTGCAAATGCCATTAGGGAGACAGTAGTAATCCATAAGCGTGTGTGTTCAGACACGTGTGTTCAGCGTTTGGAGGATGTATTGATATCTATGTCAGGCAGGGAGTGAGAGATGGAGACACATGTGACTGGTACAGACACACAATCAGTCCTCTGTTAGAGTTCTGATACTAGTTAGTTCAGTTCTCATGCATACACAAACTCTACTGAAACAAATCATATCAGAAATGTGTTTTATGGAACTATAGACGGTGTAGTGAATTAAATGCTTTTATTTTGGGTAATGTGGCTGCTCAGATTTCTGTAGAACCACAATGGATAGTTTGTTTGTAGCGCCACATTCTGGTAGAAATAAGAACTGCAGCCAAGAACATTTTTATTTAGTTTTACAAGTATTTACATATGTAAATAAAATTGAGGCAAGTTGTTACACTTTTACTAATGTATAATTTTAAGATATATGTATAATTTATTTGTAAATATGAAATATCAAGCCATCTTGTGCAGCATATGTGTATTTAAAATATGTCATTGCCAATTAATGAGTTTTTTACCAAAGTAATCCATAAAACAAAAGCAAAAAAAAAATACTCCTTGAAATATAGAAAAAAAAGAAAAACATAACATGAAAAAATAAATCACACCATTGTTTTGATCAAAAGAAAGTAATTAATAATAATAATATCTAAATTTACAGCAATTAAAACGTATGTGACAACTTGCCCCGACTGTTATTGAGTGACTCTAGTCTTAATGTAGGTCAGTATTGTTTTATGTTCACTTAATTTAAGCCAACTAGGCCTTAACTGTCACCAACATACAAAACCACAGCTAGAGAAAATGTTTGACTCAAAAATCGTATACCTTTTCTGTGTGACAACTTGCCCCGGTCTAAATATGAGCTCATTTTCTCTCAGCCAGGGCGAATAGACCCTCATCACCCAAAGGTGTGTGGCCACCAGGGCAGCGTGATGGACATCAAGTGGAGTCCGTTCATGGACAACATCATCGCGTCCAGCTCTGAGGACTGTACGGTGAGAAATAACCTGATTAATCATGCAAACAGTTATAAAAGGAATTAAAAGATATATGAGATACAGTTATAAAAAGAGGATACATAGATAAACTTCTCATCTGGCATCTAATAACATCTAATAATACTGAAGTAAACCTTGCCTTGGCTTTTGAACCTCAGGTGAGGATCTGGCAGATTCCTGAGGGCGGTCTGAGGAGGAACATGACCGAAGCTCTGATGATCCTGATTGGCCACAGCCGGAGGGCGGGGCTTATTGAGTGGCACCCCTCCTGTAGTGGGATCCTGCTCAGCGCCGGATACGACTGCAAGGTGACCGAGACCAGTGTTGCGGGAAACGCATTACAAGTAACTTGGGTTACGTAATCAGATTACTTTTTCAAGTAACTAGTAAAGTAATGCATTACTTAAGTAATTGCATTGAGTTACTTTTTCAAATAAGTAACGCAAGTTACTTTGTTTTCCCATTTATTGACTGACAGCTCTCGTCCCAGTGTTGCAGTGCAGAGGCGTTGTGTGTGAACATGATGTTTATTGTAGTTCTAGACTCAATGTGAGCGTGCATGTACTCATCTCACTTGCACAAAAGATTAAATATTCCTCAAAATGAGTTATATGCTAAATCAGACTATGCAAACCTCCAATAATTAAATATGTTAAATAAAACAAATATTTTTATGCAGTTAATCTCACTTTAATGACCAATGTACTTTATATTGACTACTAAAAATGACTTTATATTTGTAGTTTTTATTTGTGAAGTGTTGAAAGTTGAAAGTGTTGTTTGAGTTGCGCCCTCTACTGTACAGCCGTGAATATGCACTTCCTTCAGCCTGAGGCTTATTATTTCAATTTTGGTGTGAAAGGGCCTTTACATTTACCCCCCAAAAACAAAAACAAGCTCAGCCCACATGAAAAAAAGTAACGCAAAATTAAAGTAACGCATTACTTTTCTTGAAAAGTAACTAAGTCAAGTGTATTTGTATAGCGCTTTTCACAATACAGATTGTATCAAAGCAGCTTCACAGTATTAAATTAAAATAATACAACAAGGTTTGTTTCAAGTGGAATTTATTGATTGATAAAATTAAATGAAATATCCCCAAAATATCCCCAATTAGTTACTTTCTAAGGGAGTAACGCAATATTGTAATGCATTACTTTTCAAAGTAACTTTCCCCAGCACTGACCAAGACAACCGGAACTAACCAGCAGAGAACTGAACGACTCAACAATAGGGATATTTTTGTTGTTGACGTAACAGATTCTGATTTGGAATCTGGAAGAGGGCGTGGCTGTGAAGATGATTGACAGCCATCCAGATGTTGTCCTCTGTATGTCCTTCAACACTGATGGAAGTTTACTGGCCACCAGCTGTAAGGATAAAAAACTGCGGATTATTGATCCACGTTCAGGGAAAGTTCTTCAGGTGAGTGCAGACGTCATATATATATATATATATATATATATATATATATATATATATATATACATATATATATATATATATATATATAATTTAAATAAATACAAAATATATATTTATATTTTATTTTTCGATTATATATTTTAACTGTAAATGAAAATTTTTGTTTAATTAAATATATTTTGTCGAAAATAAATGTTATGTTTGCATTGTTCTGATTTGGTATCGCTGAATTATCATACATATTATTGTTTTTATAATAAATATAAAAAATATACAGTATCTATATTTTCATTTAAATAAAGAAAAATTCAATTTTTCGCTATATTTATATATATATTTATATTTTACAAAATGTTTTGTAATTTTATAATTTTTTATAATTTTATTTGATAATTGAACTGGCTTATTTAATATTGAAATTTTATAAATATAAATGCTATATTATAGTATAAAATATTACTATTATGAGTTTTAATTAGAATATTAGAATATTTCCCAATTAATCAAACACTGCTTCAGGTTTTTCGAGTTATTATTCAAGTAAAAAGAAATTACAATAAAAGAAATGGAACAAATAAAAACACAAGCATTTTGATTTTATTTTTGTGCATTTTGAAGAGCACACATTTTTTAAATAAAATACAAAACTAGCCAAATTAAAAAATGTTACTAATAAATTGTTAAATTATATTTAACTCTACATTATATTTTAACTGAACCTGTAACCGAATATAATTTGTACATACAAACAGGAAGCAGACTGTAAGAACACGAGAGTGAACCGTGTGGTGTTTCTGGGTAATCTGAAGCGTGTCCTCACCACGGGCGTCTCCAGGTGGAACACCAGACAGATTGCATTATGGGATCAGGTAGGGTCTAACTGGTTGACAGCCTTCCAGACATCGTCCTCTATGTCTCTAGGCCGATTAGAATAAGTCAACCGATTAATCTGGACATTTGTTTAAATATGTAGGAGGACCTGTCTGCACCCATCATGGAGGAAGAGATCGATGGGCTGTCGGGTGTCCTCTTCCCGTTCTATGATCCCGACACACACATGATCTATCTGGCCGGGAAGGTGAGCGAGCCAAGTGCAAATATTGTTTTTAAACTATTTTTTTTGTGCAGAAGCTATTTACACAAACTCCGCCCACCATCGTCTGAAACCCATCTGAGGGGTTTATTGTGCATAAAAATTAAGAACATTTTCGAAAAGTGGACATAAAGTGCCTAACGGTGCCTGAAAGTGTTTAACGGGACAGGGACAAGTAATGTCCCAACTAAGCAGGATTTAAATTTTATTAGTGTTAATAATGTGCGCTTATGTGCGCAGAACAGAAAACAGTGCACGAGTCGTCTCGCGCTTGAAATCACATTTAAAATCACATTAAAATGCACACAAAGGAATCGATGAGAGGAATCAAAATTTTTATTTTATAACAAGTATCCGGTTCCTGACCTCGAGTATTCGATTCCGCTTCCCAACCCTATACACTGAGTATATTGCATACTGTTTAATAATGTTCTACAATACACTGAGGTGCAAGAACTGCATGTGTAATCTGACTGTGGAGATGGTCTGGCGTCCACAGGGTGACGGAAACATCCGGTATTATGAGGTCAGTCCTGAGAAGCCGTTCCTGCAGTTGCTGATGGAGTTCAGGTCTCCGGCTCCTCAGAAGGGTCTCGGTGAGTTTCTGCATCACCAAACGCAGGACAGGAGGCTCAGAGAGCAGCACCGTTCGGGTTACATAGAGAATTGCAATTTTTTTTATATAAAGTCAGAATTGTGTGATATAAAGTCAGAACTGCGAGATATAAAGCCAGAATTGCAAGATATAAAGTCAGAATTGTGAGATATAAAGTCAGAATTGCAAGATATAAAGCCAGAATTGCGAGATATAAAGTCAGAATATATAAAGTGATATAAAGTGATATATATCAGAATTGCGTGATATAAAGTCAGAATTGCGAGATATAAAGTCAGAATTGTGAGATATAAAGTCAGAATTGCGTGATATAAAGTCAGAATTGCGAGATATAAAGTCAGAATTGTGAGATATAAAGTCAGAATTGCGTGATATAAAGTCAGAATTGCATGATATATAGTAGCAATTGCGAGATATAGGGCCCTATTTTAACGATCTGAAACGCAAGTGTCAAGCGCAAAGCGCAAGTAACTTTGTGGGCGGGTCTCGGCGCTGTTGCTATTTTCCCAGCGGGATAAATGCCTCTTGCGCCCGGCGCAAATCTAAAATGTGTTGGTCTGAAGTAGCTTCATTATTCATAGGTGTGGTTTGGGCGTAACGTGAAATAAACCAATCAGAGCGTCATCTCACAATCCCTTTAAGAGCAGACGCACTTTTTCCATGGCGGATTGCAATTGTAACGGCGGTTTTGCCAGGCGCGCGCCAGGAGCGGTTCACAGCCGAGGAGACCGACGTTCTCGTCAGGGCCGTAAAAGAGAGAAGTTACATTGAAATGGAGAAATCCACCCAAATTAACTTCGGTTAAACAGGTGTATGATAATTTGGGTAAATGTGTAAGCTAGATGTGTGCTTTTATAATACATTTTCTATCTATCTATCTATCTATCTATCTATCTATCTATCTATCTATCTATCTATCTATCTATCTATCTATCTATCTATCTATCTATCTATCTATCTATCGTAATAATGTATGATTTGCAAAAATGAAAACTGCTGCTTCTGTGTAGATGAGAGAATCAAAGTGCGCGTTGTGCACACGCTACATTGATTATGGCCAAGCATGCACCCTTAAAATAGCATATGAATAACATGCGCAACGCGCCACTGACTTTAGACAATTTTTTCCTGGTTAGTGGCGCAATTGTTTTCTAAACCATCAAAATAGCATGAAGGAACGTTTGCGCCGGAACACGCCTCCTTTTTTGCGCTGAACCGCCCCCGGGAGCGCAAGTTCATTCCCTAGTTTAGCGACGTGCTTCTGTGGAGGGAAAAGCGCGCTTTGCGCGGGTGCAAAATAGGAATGATACATGCGTCGGTGTACAAAGTCAATTGCGCTGGGTGCAAGACAGGGCCCATTAAGTCAGAATTGCGTGATATAAAGCCAGAATATATAAAGTGATATAAAGTGATATATATCACAATTGCATGATATAAAGTCAGAATTGCGTGATATAAAGTCAGAATTGCGAGATATAAAGTCAGAATTGCATGATATAAAGTCAGAATTGCGTGATATAAAGTCACAATTGCATGATATAAAGTCAGAATTGCGTGATATAAAGTCAGAATTGCGAGATATAAAGTCAGAATTGCGTGATATAAAGTCTGAATTGCGTGATATAAAGTCAGAATTGCGAGATATAAAGTCAGAATTGGGTGATATAAAGTCTGAATTGCGTGATATAAAGTCAGAATTGCGTGATATAAAGTCAGAATTGCGTAATATAAAGTCTGAATTGCGTGATATAAAGTCAGAATTGCGTGATATAAAGTCAGAATTGCGAGATATAAAGTCAGAATTGCGTGATATAAAGTCAGAATTGTGAGATATAAAGTCAGAATTGCGTGATATAAAGTCAGAATTGCG